>JAAGWP010000089.1:0-118491 GCA_013266165.1 Fusarium graminum | reverse complement strand
GGGCTGGGAGGAGCTCCTCCCAAATCCCCTCCCCACAATCAGCTCCTCCCAAAGTTCGTCACGCGTCTGCGGTGATCCGACTCTAGTCGCGGGAAACGGGAGGAGGGGGGATACTATCAAGCAGGGACTGGGATAAACCCAATCTCAATCATCTGACAGGCATTGATTTTGTATCCATCTGAGGCGGTTCAGTGAGGGAGTCCCGGAGGGTAACTCCAACCGGCTCACAGAAATTACAAGGTGGCGGAGCTCGACCAGGCGTCTGTCCTTGAACTTTGTGTAGTTTGTCTAGCCACCTGTGTATAAGAGCAAAGCTGTTAGCCATGATGAAACAATTTGTTATACATCGATAAACCATCCAGTTCACACATATCCTTCATTCTAAGATTGTCACAACTTGTCACCATGGCACTAGCAGCATCTTTCAACCCCCCTCCAGCTGACTTGCCTGGCAAGCCTTTCGTCCCAGAGTGGATTCCCCCAGCGGTTACACAGCAAAAGGAAGACTTTGCTGAGCTTACTTCCATTGATCTTTCTCTTCTTGGCTCGAGTGATCCTGCGGTGGTACAAGACTTGGTCGATCAAGTCAAAAGAGCCATTCGCGAGGATGGATTCCTGTTTCTCGAGAATTACGGTATCTCGCTGGAACAAGTAGGAATCTCGCATTGACCAAGATCACAACGCTCGCTGATGACATTTCCCTAGCTGCACCGTCAATTCGCCATCGCCCAGTACATGTACAACAACATATCAGAGGAGGACAAGGAGCGTTTACTCTTCAATCCTGAATCTGGGATCTGGTCTGGCTACAAACATCCCTTCGGCTTCAAAGTAAAACCTAGCCCCAACCAATGATGCATCTTTCCAATTGAACTAACTTCTTAAACCAAACAGCGTTATCGCGGACCTCCCGACGGCATTGAGCAGTTCAACTGGTACCGACCTGACTGGGAGGACATCAACCGCGTACCTACCTGCCTCCACCCCTTCATGGACGAGATCGAAGCCTTTACCAACTATCTCACCCAGTCAGTCAACCGTCGCCTCCTGACTCTCTTCTCCCGCGTTCTCGAGCTCCCCGACGATTACCTCTGGGAGAACGTCCAGTCGCACGGCGGCCCAACTGGCGAGGGTTATTTCCGACACGCCCTCTTTCGACCGGTGCAGAAGACCACGGAAGAGGCTTCAAAGGGGCTTCGTATGCATGGGCACACAGATTTTGGCCTTACCACACTGCTGTTTTCCGTTCCTGTGTCTTGCCTTCAAATCCGGGGCAAGGATGAGAAGTGGTACTATGCCCCCTACAAGCCAGGTGCTCTTGTCATCAATATTGGCGACACGTTGGAAATTGTGTCTGGCGGGCACTTCAAAGCCACCAGACATCGCGTTTTCAAACCGCCTGTCGACCAGAGCAATTACGAGCGCCTCTCGCTGGTGCTTTTCAACAGCTCCGTCGGTGACTTGCGCATGAAACCAGCTGTTGGTAAGTTTATAATATATACCATTTTGACCACTGGTTCGTCACTGACCATGTTGCAGAATCACCACTCATCCAACGCGAGGGCTGTGTCGAAGATCAAGGCGTGTACGCCGAGTTTAAGAAGAAAACACAGCAGGGTCAGCTTGTCCCTACCAACCGGCAATGGCGTGAGATCCAGATTGCAACTTGCACAGATCCTACCGATACAGTAAATAACAGAGTCGGTGCTCATCAAGTTCTGGTTCATGGAAAGCTTATGCACCAGAGGGAGTACATGGGAGTCAAAGTTATTCTACCAGTTTAAGTGTTTATAAGGAGATAGTTGACTTTAAACAATAAACTCATAAGCAGAACTCAAATATGTTTGCCTCAAAAGCTGGCATCGTATTGAAAAGTTAAAACGAAACTTCCGAGATGCTCCGCCGGTAGAGTATACATTAAACATCAGCATCCATTGAGTGCACGTATCAATCTGTAGCCTGATAGCACTTGACAGAATCTTTACATCACCGTTTGAAGCTCCCCATCGTCAGCATAGACCATTCCCTGGTAACTTCATTATACCAAGAACTGTTCCATGAGCAATCTTAGGTGAGAGCTTCTTGAGCCAACAATAGCTTCTGCAAATGCATTGAGTGCCTATGACAAAAAGTCAGACGAGCCTCTGGTGATTTACTTGCTGAAAGTGGTCATGGCGTACTGTGAGTTTGAAACTCAGCAATGTAGACGCAAAGGCTGACCGGAAGTCACGAGCTTGGTCCAAGATACCCGGGCCTGGCTCAGGGTGATGAGTCGCCGAATGACCCTCTCGCGACCATGAATTCGCCATAAGATCTGCAGGTCGGAAGCCCATCAAGTATCTCAGCAAAGGTCTGTTCTACGACTTGTGTTTCCAGCACTCGTTTCAGGACTTGCTCAAAGTCCTGACGGTGCTAAGTGTCCAGCACCTCAATAGTACCCAGCTGAGACATGCTGTTGAGCTGAATTGAAGCGTGGATATGTAAGGGCCAAATGAATTAATATGGGGGAATGGAGGAGAACCTATGCGATCTAGTGGGGAGACTTATCCAAGAACTTGTTGCTGGGCGAGCCTGTTCGGTTACTCTTCATCCTACACGCGCCGTGAGAGTGAAGCAAGTCACGTACTAGGTGATTCTGCTAAGTGGCCACCCGGGACAGGCCAGACTGTGAGAGGATAGACGCATGTTGGGTAGTCTGTAATAGGCGTTTTTATTTACATATATTTCCAATATAGAATGCCTTCCGATGATTATCAGTCTTGCCGAGGCCATCAGAGAGTATCGAATTGCGGGTGGTTGGCCCGCTTCCGAGAATGTGAGGGGTCGCCGATCTTTCACGTAATAAGCATTCTCAGAATCCTGTGCTGGGCCTAGTTCTTAATCACCTCCATCCTCCACAGGTAACGGATAATTATCTTTCACTGTCGATACGAGAGCCTGTTTGTGCCTCATATTTTTACCAAGCATATAAAGATACTGATTGAAGGTCAGGATGGTATTCACCACTCCTGGCTGGGTGCCTAAGCTCTCGATAGGTAAGTCCTGGCAGTAAATCCATCGCCTGGCTGACACGTCGGCAGACCCTCCGGACTCAATACCGATTGCGGAATTCATGAAGAATGAAGTTTACGGTCGCTTTACTATTTCCAAAAGTAGAGATCCATTTACCTGTGGCATCACGGGTCGCTCCTACTCGGCGCCCGAGCTGTTCCAAAGGGCCGAGAGCTTTGGCAAAGCATTGGCCGAAAGCATGCAATGGAAACCTAACGAGGGTACGCCGTGGGACAAAGTTCTAGCTATTTTCTCATTGAATACAGTACGTCGTCGACCGTAGGCTGTCTGGTCCATTTACTGATGTTGAGCGTTTAGATCGACTTCGTCACCGCCATCTATGGAGTTCACCGGCTGTCAGGAATAGTGACACCGGCCAATGCTGCATACTCTGCTGATGAGTTGACGCATCAGCTCAAAGCATCTGGAGCCAAGTGTCTGATTACGTGCACGCCTTTGCTGGAGACAGCGCTCGAGGCATCAAGACAAGTTGGTATCCCGGATGAGAATGTCTTTCTTTTCGACATTCCGCGGGCTGAGCCTACTTCTGGTTTCACGCATGCGTCCGTGGAGGACCTGATATTAGAAGGATCCAAACTTGCTGATTTGGACCAACTGGAATGGGTTCAAGGCCAGGGTGCGCGACAAACGGCATTTCTTTGCTTTTCGAGTGGCACATCAGGCTTGCCGGTAAGAGTGTCCTCTTACAAGCGCAAACTTGGCTAATCTGACCTCAGAAAGCTGTCATGATATCTCATTATAATGTGATTGCGAATGTGTTGCAACACGTCACTTATGACTCCGTTGCAAGAGCCAAGAGAGGCGTCGCGACTCAGGCAGTTACAGGATTTTTGCCCTTCTCACACATCTACGCACTTGTGATTGCGGCACATACTAGTACCTGGAGAGGCGACCAAGTTATTGTGCTTCCACGATTCGACTTCCAGGACTTCCTCAAGTCTGTTGAGCATTACAGGATTAGGCAGCTCTTTATGGTAAGCAGAGTCACGATACATAGCATACTTACGGCACTGATGTTCGGCTTGAGGTACCACCTATTATTATCCAAATTTTGCGGTCAAAGAAAATCTGCGCCAAGTATGATCTGAGCAGTGTACGGTTTGTATACTGTGGCGCCGCACCTCTGGGTAAAGAGACCATCCAAGAAGTCAATAATCTATATCCAAATTGGACAATCGCCCAAGCCTATGGTAAGTCTCCCCCTAATCGGTGACACATAAATTTTGACCGCAAATAGGTATGACAGAAACTGCCACAGTTGTCACGTCTTCAAGCGAGGATGATGTCTTCACAAGAGGTTCTGGGTCCTTGCTACCGGGAGCCAAAGGGAAGATCATAGACCCTGAGGGTAAGGAAATTACCGACCACGACAAGCCTGGCGAACTTCTTATTCAAGCACCCTCGGTGGTCTTGGGGTACCTTAACAATGAAAAGGCTACTTCGGAGACATTTGTGCATCACCACGACGGCCGATGGATTCGCACAGGAGATGAGGCCTTGGTGACTCTGGCCCCGTCTGGACACGAACATGTTGTTATCGTTGACCGAATCAAAGAGTTGATCAAAGTCAAGGTGAGTCAACTGTACCAACAACTTGGTCGCACCCTCGCTGACTATTAGTAGGGCCATCAAGTTGCGCCAGCGGAACTCGAAGCTCATCTTTTGACACACCCTCATGTGGTTGACTGCGCTGTCATCCAAGTGCCTGATGAACGCTCGGGAGAAGTGCCCAAAGCCTTTGTCGTCAAGAGCTCAGCAGCCAAATCACTTGCCGACAACGGGGTGATGGACGACATCATGAAGCATGTTGCGGATCATAAAGCTTCGTATAAGCAATTGAGAGGGGGAGTTGAGTTCTTGGAGATCATCCCCAAAAGCCCCAGTGGGAAGATTCTTCGTCGTCTTCTCAGGGATAAGGAGCGCGAAAGCAAGAGAGCGAAGGGGTCTAGACTGTGATGGAAGAGGAAAAGCTCGCAGCTAGCTCTAACCATGTGGGTATGTTGGGTGAGTGGAAAGATGGGGTTTGAGAGTAAATTCGCCGACGGGTTACGGATGCTGCGGTAAATGTGCAGAAGCGAGCCGAACCGGGCATTCCCGTTTGAAGTAGCATTTAATAATTCGATGGGATTCGCTTAAGCCAGTGCCATGACATTATTTCCGATGAACTGGGTGATGCTTGTGCGTTAATTAAGTACCAGGGCATGGGAATGATTCACATTACCCCGCGGGGCTGGAGGGGCGGTACCCTAGAGCCGCCGCTGGAAACTCATTGCTACGGTTGGGAGAAGCAGTTCTTCGAGATACGGTCATTGAGAGCGTGCCAGGGAACAAAGTTGGTAGTTTTCTTGTTCCAGAACATTGTGATTAGGTTTTAATGTCTTAAAAGATCCAGGCTATGGCAGATTGTGATGCACTTGCACTTGTGATCGGAATTGGTAAGTCGGAAAGTACCCCAGAAAAAGTGCAGATCGTACGAGGACCAGGTCCGGTAGGAAAGTACGGCAATCTGTTCATCCAGAGCACGCACGAATTGGAGAAACAAAGATCCGTGGGCTGGGCCATCGGCAACTTGGTACGGCATACTCGGGTAAGAATATTTCCGCCAGCTACGATGGCTTTACCCCAATTGCAAACAACCAATCAACGGGGAGTATTTGCAATTATCATCGTGACGTGGAGAGCCGATCTGAATTGCCGCTACCGTTGACGGCCCATGATCCACGGCCCCGCCCCCTCCATGTCTCCCGGCTACGACAACGGCAAACGCGATTTCATCGATACTTAACGTCGGCGACCACCACCTTTTGACGGGACCGTTTTCCCCTGTTGTTCTATCATCAATCCCTAGATACCCCAGGACCTTTACCGTCTTTTTCTTCCATATACTTCACAATGGCCTCCAACGGTACAAACGGCGCTAACGGTGCTTCAAAGTTCGACCCCAACTTCACAGACCATGTCGTCGGCCTCATGAGCCCCGAGACCGAGCCCCGCCAGCGCGAAATTCTCACTTCGCTCATCCGCCACATGCACGACTTCTGCAGAGAAGTCGAGCTCAAGCAGGACGAGTGGATCATTGGTGTCAACTACATCAACTCTCTTGGTCAAGCCTACAAGAAGAACCGCAACGAGACATGGCGCGTGTGCGACATTCTGGGTATTGAGTCGTAAGTTTCCGCTCAATTAGCAACCTCAGACATTCACTAACGACTTGCAGTCTCGTCGACGAGATTAACCACAAGGTCGTCACCGACGGCGGAAAGGCCCCTACATCCTCCAGCATCCTTGGTCCCTTCTGGTCTCCCGAGACCCCCTTCCGCGACAACGGCGCTAGCGTCGTCCAAGACATGCCCAAGGACGGCCAACTCACATTCTTTCACGGTGTCATCCGCGACGTTGACACAGGCAAGGGTATCCCCAACGCCGTCTTCGACATGTGGCAAGCCAGCACCAACGGCAAGTACGACGCTCACGACCCCGAGAACCAGTCGCGCCACAACCTACGTGGAAAGTTCCGCACCGACGAAGAAGGAAAGTTCTGGTTCTACTGCCTCAAGCCCACCGAGTACGCCATCGACACATCTGGTCCTTCTGCTGAGCTCCTCCGAATCATGGGCCGTCACCCTTACCGCCCTGCACACATTCACATCATGGTTACACACGACGATTACCTCGGTGTCACCGCTCAGCTGTACCCCAACGATGACCCTTATCTCGAGACCGATACTGCTTGCGCTGTCAAGGACGATCTCCTCCTGGACTTCAAGCCTGTCAAGGATGAGCCCAAGGGCGCTATTCTCGATGTCGAGTACAATGTCAACTTGGCTTCCAAGAAGTACAAGCCTGACAACACTATGTTGATGCAGAATGCCAACCAAGACAAGTTCTAAGCAAGAAATGAAAAAACAAAGAAAAACTAAAAAGAGATGGATATAAGGCATTGGATTGCTTGTACATAGCATTTAGGGTATAATTAGCGTTTGTTGCATACTGACGGATGTTTTGGAGAAATGAAATCACTGCGGTCATCCTTCACTTTGAATATACTCGTGTGAAAAATGTCCTTGCATGTTCTCAGGTACATATAATGCATCGAATTATAGTAATGCCTTGACACACCAGATCCAATGCGTTACACGACATTAAAGGATGTGCTTGTGTAAGACGATAATTGGAAATGAAAAGTCTATTAGCAATCTGTAGCTCTCAACTTCTAATATCAATGTAAACTAGTCCAAATTATCTCCAGGCGTAGAGGCAGTCGTGGAGTTCTCGTGTTGAAACCCTAACAACCTAGACTACCCTATCAGGTCAGACTATCTGGGCCATCATGTTTCTTCTGAGCCCTGTATTGGCCACACTTCCAATACCAAACGAAGGAAGGACACGTATCATGCGTAAAGGCGTAGCGAAACCAGTGTAGCGTTTCACCACGCCCACGCGCTCGCGGATCGTCATCCGAACTTGACGAGCGTGGACATCAAGACCAAGCAGATGAATCGGAGTGCTGACTATCTGAGACGCCGCCGGCATAAAAAGCTGAGCCATCTTGAGCCTGGAGTCATCAGAATGAAAAATATTGGCAAAAGGCGTGATTGAAGCGAACGGAAACTCGGCAAGCTTGGGTGCGATGACGGTAGGCAGGTTGAACGAAGCGTATATAGTGATAGCATCTCGCAGGGTGAATAGGGCATAACTAAGTAAGGGAGTTGCACCTCCACATGCCATTCTCGAAAAGTAGGCGTCCTTGAAAATACTGAGGCCCGAGCTGACGGTCGTGGTAACGGCGAATTTGGCGGCAGAGGAGCAGACGATGGAAGGATCGCAATCGTATTCGACGGCATTTAGAGAATCGAACATATTGGCGGTGGCATAAGTTCCGAAGTAGACAAGGAATGGTAGGAAGAGAGAGGCGAATGTTGCTTTTGGCTTGGATGCCCATGTTCGCATGGAAGACATGGCGGATGTGCCGCTGGTAGCTTTGTTAAAGACGAGCCTGTTGAAAAGTTCGGTCAGATTCTGACGGCAACAACAAAGTAACAAAGAGTTCTGATATTGTTTGATGTACTCACTTGTCAATCGCCGTTACCCAGGGAGTGACTAAAGCAGAAGCGAATGCTGCAGCTGCAAGGTCAACAGCAAAGTACTGCAGAGTACAATGCTGCTGATCCCTAATACTCATTACGTCTGTCATCTTGACGAGATCGATCCAGATTCATTGATTGATGTTGGTTGAGCTATACAAAGTGGCCGGAGGCTACTCACAACCTGAAATCTGACTCTTATATATATCTACTTCACGGTATTTGGAGCCGAGACACCGTGGACAGCCACCGAGCCGTCTGACAACCATGTTTTGGCACTAGCAAGCCTTGAGCGCCCTAGAAATCAGCCCGTTAAATTCCGATGAGTGCATGGCATATTCTCAACAAAAGCTACTAGAAGACTTCGCATCGGCAAACGACAGTAAGCAAATCAATCATCACATCCTCGTAAGCTCACCTTGTGGGGCAGTGCACGGTGAAGAAAAGACGCTGAATGGCTGCTGTTGCGGTAACGCTAACCTCTGGAACGCCTTGCGTCGGGTCAACAAGGTGACCCTACTGACTCACCTTGGCGGCTACTTTCGGGAGTGTCTTGATAGTCCACAGTATCTGACCTTTCTAGATCGAACAGAGGAATAGAATGTCGGTGTCTGTTCTTTCCAACCTCCGCATTACCCCATATTGTTCGGTGAGAATTGTTGAAAACGCTAGACCCAACCCCGGATTCATCTTCAGGGGCATGGGCACGGGCCTTGGGATCAGCCTTTTTGTTGAACGAATCTCCTTTCTTTATACAGTGTACCTGCATTCTAGACATTATACAATCGATGTTCGCTGCCTAGAAAACGGAAAGCTGACACTGTATCATACTGCAGACTAAATGTCTATGGTAAGACATTTCCGAACCACGCCCATCTTGATCACACCGCATCGCGGTAGTCTTTGATGCTTCGTATGTTCGGCTTCGGACGGTTTATGCTGTTGATCATCATGGAAGCGGTGTCCACTGCTCATCAGTCGATGCTAACAAAAGGCTGCCATATGTTCCCATAAAGAGTGGTTTGCCGATGGTTCCCGTAACGCTTACGGCGGCCTTATGGCTCGTAGGACACCCTGACCGGACAAACAAGTCCGCCGAGATGTTGACGGGTTTTGAAACAGTGCAATAACCTAAATAGTTATGAGTGTTTGTGGTCGATGGCTAGAGTCGGACGTATCATGTATTTACGAGGGACTGAAAAGTTGACATGGACTTAAAGTTGGAATTAGAAGCTCCGAGGAAGCTTCTTCCATGGCGTTTCGCCTGTCCCAACTTGTACATAAACCATTGGAAGCCGAGGTGTGGATATTGAACTAACACAGCACTTGTCAAAGTTCGAGGTCTAGTCCATGAAACACCCGCAGGGTTGTCTTGTTGCTCAGACCTGTCTGGTCCATTGCTTAGGATACTGGCATCTCTACGCATTTCGTCTACACTGAATTGTCTTTCGCTGATATCATTTGTAATATGACTCCTGGTGAGACTGAGGTAGTTCATGACAATCACCTACACGATGGAGGTTCCAACAAACCGAAACAAGCATGTTCTTCTGTCCATATATAAAATGCAACCCAATGTATTTACCTCATCTATCCCAAGATCTAGTATCTGGAATAAGCTCTAGGTTTCCTAGCACAATATCAAATAATACGATTTCCAACACTGAGCCCTATACCTCAGGACCTTATATAATTACTTATCCCAACATCGACTCTTGATCAAAGGCCTCAGCTTGCTACCCCTCTAAGTAGATGGTACTATAGTAGATTACTCCAGCCACCCCTGTGTTAAGCGCTGCCCAACTAGCATAGTCTTATCTTCTCACTTGTGCGTCTTGTGAATGCCGACTGGCAAGCTACTGCACGTGATCGGAATTTGCGGATGCCTGCTTGACCATAGCCTCCACATCTGGAGACTGTATCTGCTCCTGGGGGACCTTGAAACCCAGATGATTGATGTAGTTGGCCGGGAAGAAGATGTTATAGAGAAAGATAACCAGCAAGATGGGTAGAGTATCGAACACGTATAGACTAAGCTTCTGTCAGCACTAATATGAAGAACAAGTCTGATGATGCACACAGTACCACTCCTGTTGATGAGTTTTTCCATTCTTTCCCCCCGCAAAGTCTATTTCACGATAGATAAACCGGATCGAATTCAAGTCGGTGAGCCGATTAGACCCCAGGAACTGTTAATAAGTACTAAGTAAATTGACACCACTATCTTCGATTGCAATTAAGTGACAAAAATACCCATAGCTCCTTTGCCTAGACCTCCTTTGCTTCTTATGATTGGTTACCGAGATTAGGACTTTGACCACAGGGCCCATTGCTGACAGTGAACCCTGTCCCAGAGACTACATTATTGGTGCTGTAGCCCGTTCCGAAAACGCGGGAAGAATCACACACGGTGGAAACAAGAAGATAGCAGCCATTACGATTTAGAGAAGAAGAGACGCAGTTCGTGGTAGTCTGGTAAGAAACGCAGCAGCCATAGGAAAAGTCACTACTGCCTGCTTGGAGTGTATTGTACGGACCACTGGAGCTAGGCTGGTTGATGGTGATCTCGAAAATGTCGTGGCCTCCATTTGTAGAAGAAATGATATTGTCTCTTGCGCAGGCCGCGTAAACTGTTGCAGATGGGGCAACAGAACTTTGGGTTTCTGGTACATATGATCGTTAGATCATCCAGTCGATTCAGTAAAGCATATTGGATCCATACCAGTGATAGTGACAGTTTCTGTCTGGGTTGAGGTGGTTGTAGTGATTGAAGTAGAAGTTTCGGATGCAGTAGCGGTGACAGTGACATCAGCCAGACCGATAGTACTGGTTACAATCGCAGTCACGGTTGTAAACTCTGTAATAGTTTCTCGCGGAAGAATTATTGTTCGAGTAGGGTTATGTTTACACTACTTGACAGTGACGGTCTTGGTTTTCAACGTCTTGATGAGTTTTTGACACTGGACAGATTGAGGAAAGGCAGGCGGGTGGTGATGGTTCTTGTCGCCGCCGACCTTACATATCTTCGACTGTCCCGGGACATTTTGCTATTCACCTTGCCACGCGGGGCCAATGAAAAGCGCCCTGGGATGTCGCGCTTAGCCACGTAACCTGAAGCCGAGATAGTAGGAGTGAATCCAGCTGGTGTGGGCACAGTTGAGGTGGATGTAGTGGTAGTTACAGTGGTGACTGAAGAAATACTTGTTGTCGTGGTCGACTCCGACTTGGTGTTTGTGGATGTAGCTAGTATCCTAAGTTAGATCTTGATGGATTCGTGACGACCAATTTTTGACATGCCAGTAATTGTCGTTGTGATAGTATCGGTGTCTCCAGGAAGTGTGACACGGATTATCTCGGTGTTAGTGCTGGTAAGGGTTGTGGTCTTGGCTTTGGACGTGATCGTCTTGGTGATCTTGGGGCAAAGCTTCTTATAGGCAGTTGATGTGATCCTTGAAGTCTTGATAGATGTCTTGATATGCTTGACAGATGTTGGTCTAAGTATGGTGCTGCACCGTTGGGTGGTAAAGGTAGCCTGCGAAGCACAAATTACACCCAAAAGGGCACATAAAACAGAAGTGACCTTCGTCTTGAGGTATACACGCTTATCTTCTCAAGAGAGAATGTGCACTACTGGTCCTTTATGGGAGTCAGGATGAAGCGAATAAGAGGGATATATAGCACGTTATACGGCGTCAACAACAGTCTTGATATCGCTTCGTCGGAACAGACGTCTAGCGAATTGTATCTAAGATGATGCATCTCTAATTCCGAACGGTCAGCCCGCATATTAGCGTGTCAATAGTCTGTCAGCAGCGCTGCAATGTAACTATGCCCCGATTCTTATAACCCTCAGTGTCCAGTCCTCTGAACGAGAAACCTAAGGACATTTCCACCGCCACGTTACATATCGAGTTCAAAGATCGGTCAAACTCCAGGTCAAATCGGGCATCCAGATCGAAGGTTGTCTGGCCATAATTGTAGAAAGACAGAAATCGGATACGTGATGCATGCCTCTCAGTCGAATCCCGAAAGATTTACATCAATGACATCCATTAAATTAGTTAATGGTGTCCAGAGTTGATCTCTAGTATTCGGATTCTAGTCTTTTCGTCATGCGCTCTGTTCAACATGTGTGGACGTTCTACTGTTACCCTAGCTACACCTCTTCCACGCGTCCTCTTTTGTTTTAAGAAATGCCCATGCTGTTACTCGGTTATCAGCTCAGATTGTGTATAGTTAGTATCTAAAAGTCGTAAACGGACACAATCAATAAAAGTTTCTGTCTATTATGGAATAGCTTAGTATGCGACCATATAAAATACGTCCATGAACTAACTTCGACAGGTATTCATGACCAAGACGCCCGGTTTTAGGGCAACAATAAAGAATCTTTTGAACCCCTGTTAGGTCGATTGTGTCCGAGTAACCTCCACTAGGGTTAGCTAATACGCTCAAGATGCAACAGTTCCCCGCCAAAGTCCTCGAGTTGTCAGAAACTCCACGTAGGCTGATAAGAAGGAAGCAATGATCTCGGGCATCAAACCCTCCTCTCTTGACCAGTGGACCGTCAGCGGACCCCATAGGAGGACTTGAACAAATTTTGTTCTCGTTCTCTTGCTCTCATCTGGACTTTCTTCATCACCCGCACGCATTCTCATCGAGCGTTCATGCAATAGCTGCGCCAATTCTGAAAACACAAATACGCCCCACCCTCTTAGAGACCACATGTTTAATTTCGACTCTGTTTTTTCCGAAAACCTGAATACACCACGTTTGTTCAACCAGGCCACATTCTCCGCTCCGTAGTAGCCCAGAAGCCCTACAATGTACGTAGCTCTGATTGCCTTTTCCGCCAGAGAGTCCCACAGGTTCGTACTGTCCGTTTCTTTCGCGGCTTCTGGCGCTGCGAGACTCACGAAAAAGTCTTTTGCTTCTGCCCACATTGCAAGCAGCCCCCATAATCGGGTGATGATCTGCCAGTCCATAAAGATATCAGACAACGCTCTTATGCGTGCAGCAAGGACTACCTTGCAAGTAGGTATTTTCGCTACCAAAGACTGCAATTTGTAGGTTTGTAGTATCAAGGATAATTTAGAGGGAGCCGTTCTTGAGATCATTGTGCCAGTGCAGGCCGCCAAATCGCGCAACATTCTAGGCGTTGGGGTTTCTAACGCTGTTGCAACAAAGTGTGACGCATAAGCTAGAAAAAGGATGAGGTAGTCGTGGTTTTCGCGATTGGCCAGAAGGCGATTCAAATGAGCCATGAACCCGTCAGCCTTAGTGAGGGAACTTAGCCATCTCCTATCGAGGGGGCCCTCACCGGCCACGGGTTCATCGTCGATGAGATTTCTTATCACGGATGCATCATCTGAAGCTATCGGTGATGAGGCCGAGGGTTCCATGCTTTTAATTATTAGATATGGAGGCGTTTATGCATTAGAAGTGAAAATACCTGGTTTGTGTGATTGTAGGGAATTGGACCCAATAGATTCAGATCCACGCGTCAAACCACAGAAAAACTGTGTTGTTTGATCTTGGTTGTTGTTGACGAAGAGGTTCGTTGAAGTCCTCAGGATCTGAAAATCCACCTGCGGGGATCCGCTGTATTTTGTATTTTATCCAGATCGGGGCAATATTCTGCGCATTATCTGCGGGACCGCGTGCCATTACCTAATGTAGCATTTACTGTGTGCGGATATCGTGTCTTTGCAAATCTGTTTTGACACTCTCAGGCATAGCTCAACGCACCGCGTCTGATATTTGAGGCGAGCCTAGAAACAGGAAAAGCATTCTTAAAACCCATCATTGTTACAAGACATTACAAGAAATCTATCTCTACCCCGTTGGCTATATGTTACGTTCTTTCGCACCCGGAGCAGCTACCACAAGATTGCAAATGTGATTGGGTGAAATTGACTAGTGTCCCCGTTCGACGCTTGTACCATTGCCAAACATAGGCAATAAAACGCATTGTTTTTGACCGTCGTTTCAACTGATGGAGGAAAGTTAACAGGGGACGCGGCAGGTAATTGAGTTAATGGAATGGTATCAATGCCTTCAATTTGTTGGTTGGTCCTGTATTAGAAGTCGTGTTATGTTTTCTGTGAGAGCGCTGATTGAATTTTGGGCTTTTCATATCAACAATTGGCAATGAAACTAATCGACTATTGAACGTCTATACTGCAGCGTTACCAATATTGTACACCATCTAGTTATACACCCTCACCCGCGTGACAAACTATTGAATGAGCTCCCGTTTAGATGCTTCATGCGCGTAATGCAGCTTGAGCCCTTCATAACAACCCAGAAACAACCCGTTGCCCACCGCCGCCGCGATGCAAGTGACAGTTGCACCCCTAAACAACCCCGATACGCCATCCTTGATCAAGATGCCCTTCGCAATCGAAATTGGCCCTTGTTTCGCGGGCTTTCTCGCTTTTTCTATACTCAGAGAAGACGTGAAAAGCGATTCTGGTTGTAGAGGGTGACTGGCCGGAGCCTTTTCTGGCAGACGCATCCGGGTTTTCACCACGTCGACAGGCACAAACAGCAGTGATGCGATGGCCCCCCCAGTACCGGCCGTAACTCCGCTCACTTTCACTTGATGCGCGATGCTCTTTGGTTCATCTGACCGTCGAAGCCAAGCACTTTTGAGATATTCGTATATCGAAAACGTTAAACTTGTTCGTGGAAGATTGCCAGCCACCAAAACTGTATATCCCGTCCATAATTTCAAGGGATGCCGTGAGAAGTGCTTGAGCGCCGCCCAAACAGGATACTTCTGTCCGCCTCCCTCTGAGAATCTTGACACCTGCGCATTTTGCTTCAGAACTTCCGAGGGGTTGATGATCGCACAGGCCACCATGTCAGCTAACGCGCTGCTGGCGGCATGTACAGCGGTCTGGGAAAGACTCCCTGGTTTGAACCCCTCAGCAGGCTGCAGGGAGGTCTTTGCTGTTTCGTAGATACCGAAGAATGTGATGGATGCTGGGATGGTGGTGATCACGGTAGGAGTTATACCACGATAGAGGCCTCGGAACAATGAAGGCTGTAGCTTGCCTTCATGACTCCTGTACTTGGGTATGTATTCGGGAGACTGGATACGGGTGATGAGGGTGTCAAAAGGATGCACGACAAACTCGACGCTCAGAGCCGCGACGGCGGCTGCCTGGCAAAGTCAATTAGGTTCGTAAACAGAGTATGCCATCATCACTTACCAAAGATATGTCTGCGGCATCAGCACTGGTAGTAGATGACATCAAACAGTCGGATGATCCGGTTGGAAGGAACTTGATCCTCAGAATAAAGCGCAGATAGAGATTCTGGAACGATTTGGTCGAGGAAGAGTTCCGAAGCAGGGGCCGAAAAGTCAAAAGTTGACGCGCTGGGTAGATCAACTACGTCAACATTGAGACATCCGTACTCTGGAGCGCGCTAGACTACCGTCCCGACACCAAAAGCTGTTGAGAGCGAATCATAGATGATCAAAACTTTTTTGAGAATAAGATTCACCGTTATCCATTAATGATGGTGGAATTCCGCATTGATTGATTCGCAACATTACTCCAGGATGTCAGATCATACAACTCCAAGAAAAACTTGACATTGCCATTCCTAGTCAGCAACCGGATTAGTAATATGGCCGTCCTTCACCCCCTCAGTAAGCAGCTTCTTGAATCAGGACTTTTTACGGCCACGAACTCGGATGTAGTAGAATTTAAGCGCACTGGCTTCAAATGACCTATTCCCTTTTTTTTTTTCTGTGTTCTCTAGGTCATTTAGTGCAACAGCGACTGCAATGAATCAATCGGACGAGGCTCACCAGAAGCTCAGCTACAGGCGCAAACGGAAACAAGTTGGGCGAGCTTGCGATGGCTGCAGACTTCAGAGAATAAAATGCGACGATAGCGTGCCCTGCCTCAATTGTAAAACACGTGGTCGAGAATGCAGCAATAATAGCGCTAGATCAACATCTACTCTTCCTCAAGCTCAGGATGAGATTGATAAATTGAAGCAAAGAGTTGTGGAGCTGGAGGCAGAGCTACTGCGAGAACGCGGTAGAAGGATATTGCCAATGGCAAAGTCTCAGGAGCCAACACCGCCCGTGGACGCGGCTTTTGCTCAAGAGCTTACAGTGCCTGAAGCTACTAGAACTAGGGTCTGGGAGGGTGTTTACCTTCGACCAGCAAGATCTCCTCACAGTGCTTGGTTCGGGCCGTCCTCCCTCTACTTCTTCACCCATCGACTGAGTACTTTCCTGAACGCCCAAGCAGATCATATGCTTATTCATCTTGCGAACAACTCGGAACTACAAGATGCGCCACCCTCGAGCGTTGAGCAGGACTCTTCCAAGTTATTGGCGCCTCTCACTGGGCCAGCCCACGAGGCGTTCTATTTGAGTCCGATTCAAGAGGAGTATTTTCTCAATCTCTATTGGGAAACCTACCATACGTCTCTTTATGCTATCATTGACGAAGCTAGCTTCAAGACACACGTCCAGTCACTTTACGTCGACGTGCCATCGGGGACATCGAGGAAACCATCGGCGTTGATGGACATCATACTTGCCATGTGCATACAATTCCACGCATCGTCTAGGCCTTCCGACCAACGAGGGAACATTGCAGAGGACAATGATGCGACAATAGCTGGCAGGTGGTATTACAGGAGAGCTCAAGCCCTTCTAGCTTGCGAAGTGGAGAGTCCTTCTCTGTCCACGTTGCAATGCCACCTACTCTGTGCCGTTTACGTCTGCGGCGGGTCCTTCCACAACATGGCAGACAGTATATGTGCCCTCGCTGTTCGAACAGCTTACATGCTGGGGCTTCATCAGGAACCTCCGTCCTCTATGTCACGACGGGAGCGTGAGGCAAGAAGGCGGCTATGGTGGTCTGTTTTTGAACTTGACACCAAGGTCGGTATAAAAGTCGGTCGGCCTTTTCTTGTTCGAGACACACAGGTTATGCCGGAGCTACCTAGCGACAGCCTTGAGGCCGCGATGGAGTCAGGGTCCACCTTTGCCCCAATAGGTGACAATGCTACATGGCTCAGTCTCAACCTGCAGCGAGTCAAACTTTACCAAACCGTTCGAACTCTCAATCTTTCGTTTTATGGCCATAAACTTGACGTGGGAGAAGGTGACTCTATCTACAACGATGTTGACATAATGGAAAGTCTTGCGATGGCCTGGGGTCCACAGACATCTGCTCTTGAAGAATGGACAAGAAGAATTCCCCAGGCTTTGAAAACCGATAGAAAGGGCGGGAGTGCATTTTCTCGTGACGGATCACCGTTGAATATCGAGCAGTACGCACCTCTTTGGCTTCAGAGGCAGCGGCTGTATCTGGAGCTCGAGTATCATCATGTTTGCATCAACCTTCATCGTCCATTCATATCATTCTCAACACAGCAGGGCCACTCCGCGGCCGAAATGGCTGCTAGATGCGCTATGCATGCTATAGAGCTGTCCAATATCACCCACCAGGCTTTGACTACCACAGCCATTCTGAACGGTTGGCACGAAGCCTTCCAGTGGCAATGGAGCGCGGCAATGACGTTGATAGGGTTTGTTGTGGCTAACTTTCAACACCCCATAACAACGGCTGCACGATATGCAATTAAGCTCGCGGTTGCTGGTTTAGATATCTTTGCTCGTAGTTTCGACGCGGCAGCAAAGGCAGCGGCGATTGTGCGAATGATGCATACAAATATTGAAGCTGTTATGGAGCATCCGGACTTGCAAACAGATGAATCTAACCAGAGCTCGGTACCTAGTCAGGCTCCCTTACTGAATGCTATTCCCGGACAGTTTGATACTGTCGGGGGTGACTTTGATCTTTTGAATATGGCTATGGACGTGGACTTTTGGGCTGAGCTGGACATGCTTCTGCCAGATATCGTCGGGGTGACAGCTCAGACAATTGGATGAAGACAACGGATTCTTTTCCTATCTGGTATCTGACGCGATGAGAAGCTACTTCGTTTTATAAACCTTAATTTCGGACTGGAATGATTGTTTACTAGTCATTTCAGCATAGAACGCACTCTCGAAGTAATTCAATGCTCAATTTATCATACTCAATCTTTTCTCCGCCGAATCAAACCATCATCTATAGACCAGGGGTTTCTTGTTGCAACAAATTCTCAATATCCTTGGCGCTCGGTGCTTACTCCATCCCATGAAGACCCAAACTCTACAAAGTTTCAAAAACAGCGACTGCTGCCTTAGCAGTAGACGTGGCACTAGCAGGGTTTTGGCCAGTCACCAAGCGACCATCGACAATGTGGAAATCGTCCCAGATACCAGGAGCCCGTTCATCTTTGTCAAAGGTCAGTATGCCTCAAGCCATCGTTAGAATCAGGATAACTTACAGGTAGCAGCTAGGCGGGCAGCAATCTCTTCAACCAACTCGGAGCCCCAGCTTCGCAGTTCATCCATGATCTTCATGGTATTTTCGGCCTCAGTGGTGAAGCCAGTAATTCTCTTGCCCTTGATCAAAGGCTCATTGGTATTCAAGTCGAAAAGATTGGCGAACAAAGCAGGTCCGTGGCAGACAGAAGACACAACGCCACCCTGAGCCCAGATCTGAGCGGCAATGTTTTGAAGCGAGCTTGCAGTAGGGTAGTCGATCAAAGCTGCGTGGCCGGCAGAGGCGTAGAATAGGCCATATTTGGAAGCGTCCACCTCGGAAGCCTTGGGCATGTTGTCAAGCTTCTTGCGGAAGTCGCTGTTTACATTGTTCCAGGTAGACAAGTCGTCGCCGTTGAGGAAATCGGACTGTTGAGACAGCCAATCCGGCGTGTAGGTGCCAAGCTCGGAAGTAAGATCGACCTCAAATCCAGCCGCAGTGAGAACATTGTAGGGATGAAGAGCTTCAGTAATGAAGAGGCCAGTGGTTTCCTTGCCGTTGAAGAGGGCGGCAGTAGCGGAGGTGATGCTGATGAGAGCGCGACGAGGAGGAGACATTTTGGTTTTTGTTAAGGTTGTTGCTAAGGTTATCTATAAGGTTAATAGGTAATTGTTCAAGTGATTGGGTTGATGATAGTGTTGTACTGCTGTGTTGTGCTGATGTGTTGTGTTGATTGTAATGAGAATTGGATTATATCGCATCTGCCAGTTCTATATATACTCAAAAGTTTGTACAACCTATGTGATGTATTGAATGTGAGTAGTATCACGGACTCGATTGCTTACGACGGAGTCTTCCTGTGCATTGTTGATAACGGTCAAGAATGAGTGAATCCTATTGGCTGTACTTCCAATCCCCCAGAAACGCTCCGAGCTAAACGGCCACTGTCTGAACATGCGTGTAAATCAGGGTATCTCTCAGCTCTTCATGTGTGATATGCCAACATCCATGCATGTGACAAAGTCTTGCAAGACGCGACTGCCAATACCTTGTCAACATTTTGGCTGCGCGAGACAAACCGACCACATCAATCGTATCTATCTCCGAGATTCCTGAAGAATCGACGAGATGGAGGGCAGCGATCGGGGAAGGAGTGGTTCCCATTCGTCATCGCATTTGTCAGCTCATGGAGTTGTTGCTATTGGTTCGGCGATCACCGACTGATTATTTCTCCATCGGAGGTCCGGAGTTTGTTGACGCTAGCTGAGTCAATTGGCAAAAACTGACATCATTGCATCGAGAAGCCAGTACCTGAATGTCATAAACATTGCTTATATTTTTACTTCTCTCAACACAAATAGTTGTGTTACTCATTCAAGAGGTGCGTTTAACCTTCCCTGATAAGCTCTGTACCTGTGTAAATTTTCCGTATTTCAATAGCAGTCTTGATGAAGATTTACCAAGTACCGACCTTGTGTGGGGCTTTTGCCACAGTTGCACTACTACGTAGTAGACAGAAATTCAGGGACAGGATTGCAAATCCATCACCCTGATCTTGATCGGAGTACCTATGCCGAATAACGTTAGAAGTAGATCTGAGTTCCTCTTCTACAATTTATAAGGAAACACAGTGGCCCTACCTGGATTGTTCACTAGATATCACCGCAACAATACAAACAAACGAGTCACCCATCTAATATACATCACCACCATCTCGTCATATACCCCTTCGATCAATATCAACCACCAATATGACAGTCACAAAGACGAGCTCGTCCATCTCCCCGGATAGCAGGCTATTCAAGCCAATCCAGGTCGGCAATGTCAGGCTTGACCACCGCATAGTCATGGCACCCTTGACTCGCTACCGACACGACAACGATCATGTTCCCAAGCCCTTTGTCGAGAGATACTACTCCGAGAGGGCTTCAGCACCTGGCACCCTCATCATCACAGAAGCTACTGGCGTCTCAATGCAGGACACCGGCGTGCGACAAGGTCCTGCCTTTGTTACAGACGAGCAAGTCGCCGCGTGGGAAAAGGTCATCGCTGGTGTCCACGCCAAGAAGTCTTTCTATGTTCAACAAATATGGGGTCAAGGTCGAGCTTCTGACCCAGAGTACCAAAAGGAGCGAGGTTTCAAGTATCACTCTTCCAGTGCTGTGCCCATCGAGGAGGGAGCTGCTGTGCCTGAGCCTATGACGGAAGAGGAGATTCAGGGCTTTATCAAGGACATGGTCGCTACCTCCCGCCGGGTTATCGACGCAGGTGGTGATGCTGTGGAGATTCATGGCGCACACGGATACTTGATCGACCAGTTTAACTCCGATTCCATCAATCAGCGAACCGACAAGTGGGGAGGTTCTGTCGAGAACAGAGCCCGCCTCCTCCTCGAGGTCGTCAAGGCCGTTTCCGCAGAGATTGGCTCCGAAAAGGTTGCTTTACGCCTTTCACCGTATGCCTCGTTCCAAGGAGCCGAGTCCTCCGATATCAAGGAACAGTACTCCTACATTGTCAGCGAGCTGAAGAAGTTGGGACCTCTGGCCTACCTGTCTCTCGTTGAAGCCCGTGGCGACCCTGCGAAGCTCTTGGCTCCCGACTCCGATTCTGAATGTGAAGCTAAGACACTAGATTTCATCCTCGACATCTGGGACAACACATCACCCGTCATTGTGGCCGGAAACTACAGCCCTGAGTCTGCGGCTGAGGTCCTTGACGGACACTACAGCAAGTGGGACGTGCTCGTTGCATTTGGGCGACACTTCATTTCGAACCCAGACTTTGTCTATAGGGTCAAGAATGGTATTGAGCTGAACAAGTATGACCGTACTACTTTCTATATCCGAGGCTCAGAGATTGGCTATGTTGATTATCCCTTCTCTCAGCAGTATGTTGATGCTCAGAGGACGTGGGCTGCGGAGAACTTGCCCCAGCATCCCAAATAAGCTTGCTTATTTTGTACAATCACTAGTGAGGAACCTCTGGAGGAGGGTCTACAGGGCTCGGATGAATGAATGATGAAATAATAGAATAAAATGTAGATATAAAACGGGTGGTTTCATAAACTGAATTATTTCGACGACTAAAGAACCTGATTTGTTATACGAAGTCATATCGAGCAGGTGCGTGATGATCGAGCGGGCTGCCTAGTGGCTCGAGAAATCCGACTGATGCTCAACGCGTGCAAATTGACTAATTGACCCTTGAACATGATCAACTCCGGTCTCTATAATTGTCTTTCTCCCCATGAATTGTCGCAGGTGGTGACAAAGAACGTGGGCGAGGTCGCGGTATTGGGATTCCAATTTGTGCGTTAATATGCCGGATTAAATCGCCAACTTCGGGATAGTCAACCTCATCTTTGGGTCTCCTCTCAAAGATACGCAATTCAAAGATATCGAGGGGTTTTCGTTCCCAGATATCTCTGTAAATATGATCGTGTGTAATCGCCGTGGGTGCATCCACTCGTACCCGATTCTGCTTGTCTCCCAGAATTGGTAGCGGTGAAGGTGACGAAGAGGGCGTTTCTTGTAGTAAGAAGTCAAATAATGCTTGCTGCTGTTCATTTCGAAGCTGATATACTCTTATCGTCTGTTTCTGTCTGCATGGATGAAAGTAGATGTTGGGAATTACGTTAGGGCTCTGGGGACGCCTTTCAAACACCACGACGCCGCCTAAGATACGATCCTCAGCCCAGTACCCAACGATATCAGCAACTCCTTCAGGGTATATATCATCATCAAGATAAGCATGATGACTGAATAGCGTAGGCCCCGGCTGTACGTCAATTGTGCCTTCGATGTGTGGTAGCTTCCAATTTGTAACAGCATCAATATCGCCTTGATGGAGACGATGGTCGGCCTTGAACAGCAAGACTGCTATCTGATGCAGAGACACAGCCACTAGCTCGACCAGGCGTGTATTGAAGCTTTTGGAGGCAGGTTTCGCTTTCTGATATGACTTCACTGCCTATCCTCTCAATTAACTTGCTGTGTATTACTGGGAAGATGGTCATGCCCTACCTCGGGATCGAACTTCAGAATAGATGGGTCCCAACTCTCATAGTACTGTTCGGCCTTCTCTAGAGCTCCAGGGCATAGAGTTTCGTGATCGTCGATGATGTGCTCCCCCATTATCCCGGGAAGTCGGCGGTCCCAAGCGACGTCCGCGATAGGGACACCGTCAATGATTTGTGCATATGTGAAGGTGGCTATCTCAGTGGATAGCACAATTCTAATCGCTTTATCGAGCACGTTGCGATGACGTTCGGATGTGATAGCATGGAAAGGTACTCGATTGACATAAGCATCATGCGCAATGCCTCGAAGTTTCTCTACGAAAGAGTTGAGCTTGTCTGGGTCCATTGGTAATTTTTCCGTGTACCCAACTTGAGGTGTTGATGGAGTTGGAATTGCTTGAGGTACCTAGCGTGGGGCCTGTTTTTTTGGTGCATTCTCTTCGATCAGGCAGCAATCGTACGAACACTTGACTACCAGTGCCAACCAACAGCCGTCTCTAGTACCAATCCGAGCTGTTGACTGAATCTAGATAGACACACTGCAGGCATACTCTAGGTCAGCATATTCAATCCCTCATGTTCAGCATTGAGTTTTTATACGATGGATTCCATTGCACACAAACTGCTGCGCTATTTCGGCGCTTCAATTGTTACAATATCTGAACATGCTAATCTGTTTTTACTTTCATAATGCATCTCTACACTCTACCACTACTTAAGTCATGAACAGTTATGTCACAGGCCTTGATCACAGAACAATCATTCAATCTACAGATACATTTACCAGAACTGAAGAACAAGTCAAAGTATACCTGAAAACCGAACATGCACAACCTTGACTATAAGTCATGGAGGTCTCCCGACTTATAGATGGGATTTTACAAGCACAGCTATCCAGGTAAGCATTCAACGAGACATCCTCCTTCAGATTCGCGCCCTATCATACACCAAGACCTTCACATAAAACCTATTTCCACCGTAACAAATATGGATTCGTTTGTCATGTGGGTCGCCATTTGCAAGGACCAGGGCAGAGCAGCTCGACACTGGATTCTCATGCTTTCTGAAGGAGATAGCAATCGGGCCACCTGGTATCACTCAACCGGTGGCCCAACCCAAGGTAAGCCATACCAGGTAAGTATCGACACAAAGCGTCTTGACAGCCACGGAGTTGAATTCCACCACCGCGTTTGTAAGATTTCCGCCAAAGACAAGAATAAGGTGAAGGCTGCAGCGTACAGAGCCCCTGCCAAATCTTGTCAGATGTGGTTTGTTGATGTTCTTGGAGACTTGGAGAAGCGTGGTATTGTTCCAGAAGGGACGTGGGAACACTGGAATGGGGCCATGGAAATTCGTCCGACCTCGAATGGTGTCTCTTCCACTCAATCTGAATAGGCGGCGGTAATCCAGATCTGGCCGTTCCAGCTAACGATTGAGGTCGCCTTTCTCAATTCGGTAAGTTTGTAGTATGCTCTATATCGGAATAAATGTCTTTGGTTTTTAGTATCTTCGTGAACATTGTTTTCGTTCACCATTCACAAGCCTCACCGGCACTCTTCTTTGAGCGCATCCTATAACAATTGACATTTTTCTTCGACTCTGCTCTTCTGTTAGACTAAATTGATGACTTAGACCGCCACATCCAATGATCGGTACATGTTGTCTCATCTTTTCTTAGACTGCGTAGATAATAGTGGCGGGGCTGTCCTCACGACAAAGACCGGGCTGCAGACTGATAATTGGTCTTTGTGCATAGTCTCGTGCGCAATATTCCTTTTGTCAGTAGTGAACAAAGAGCTCGTATGATACAACCATGAATGCTACGATGTATGGATGCCTCAGCGCTAAGGCCTGGTTACACATATCTAGTACCCAAATGATGGCTAGCTCTCTCTGCTCTTTACACGGCCTCACCCCTCTCAAGAAATGACCAACCCGTCGCATTCTACACAGGGCGTCATGCCTTTCATTATCGAGCCCTCTGGGCCTCATACCCACAGCTTCATCCTCTTGCACGGCCTGGGATCGAACGGAGAGAAATTTGGCCGCGAGCTCATTGGAATTGGTATCTGTCCCGATGGGAAATCACTGCCCGATCTACTCCCTGGCGCGAGATTCATTTTCCCAACCTCCAAGAGACGTCGATCAAGCGCTTTCAAACGCGCTATGTTAACGCAATGGTTCGACATTGCTTCGCTGAAAGATCCTTCTTATCGCAGCCACACACAATTTCAGGGCTTAGAAGAGTCATCACGCGAAATTTTCGATCTGATCGACGACGAGCGAGTCAAAGTTTCGCACAAGAACATCATCCTGGGCGGTATCAGCCAAGGGTGCGCAATGGGCTTTCTGTGCTTGCTTGCACTAGAATTTCCCCTCGGTGGCTTCATCGGCATGAGCGGGTGGCTTCCTTTCGCGACACAACTCGAAGAAGTCGCAATTGATGATGATGACGACGAAGAGCACTTTTCCGGCGACGAGAACCCTTTCGCGAGTTCTGATACCGTGAGTGTCTCACACGACGCACGCGATAGAGTCCACGGGTATGCAAGAGAACTACTCTCACTAGAGAGTACTGGGCGTTCAGAGGCTCTGCAAACGTTTTCGACACCTATCCTTCTTGGGCATGGCGAAAAAGATGAGAAAGTTGTCCCGTCTCTCGGCAGACAAGCTTGTCGTGTTCTGCAGTCAGTAGGTTTTGAGGTGCAGTGGGAGAGTTACGAAGACCAAGGGCACTGGTACAAGGTGCCAGATCAAATTGATGATATTGTGAATTTCATCAATAAGAAGCTTGGCTAGCTCATTTGAATAGAAAGGATCACAAAGCCCAGGCAATCAATGAATTACACATATTCCCTTGACTTTTACCCATATCTTCAGCAGTGCCTCTGCCTTTGAACAATACGGGGCAGTGGGGATGAATGGCGGACTGGGACATAGTCTAAAATAACTGGCCGGGGTTTCAGCAGAAAATCCGCCGTCATCGTATAGGGGTCAGTACATCAGTTTGTGGCTCTTCGAAGCACTGAAAACGCAAGTTCGAGTCTTGCTGACGGCAATCTTTTTTTCATTGGCATCGTGATGCGTTTCTGTGCACTACAATCATCACACGAACAAAAACATTCCCATATATTTTGAATTTTTTTGGCCCCATTTAATGCGCAAATTTGCCTTTGCACTTAAGCACAGATTGCATCAACAGCTTTGTCAATCCACTCCTGATTCCTGCGATCCTTGATATACGTCTGAGCTATCGCCCTCAGCTCCGGTATCTTGTCATACTCCGCTAGCCCAATCTCAGACTTTCCTAGCCCTGGATTGAGACGCACGTACAGTGTTGACTTGTGCTCGCCACGCATGTTCAAAGTGTTGATATGACGGGTAAAGTCCTTGGCTTTTGCATTGGTATTGGTAGAGAAGTCCATGACTTGAGCGGCAATACCAGCGAGCTTGAACCACGAATCTGAGGGAACTCCAGGCTTTAGATAGCCTGTGCCAAGACTGACAATGCAAGAAACAGCAGGTGGCGGCTCCTCAGGCTTGGTAAGCTCGTATCGCGAGTACCAAAGCTGATCAATTGGGTTGTTGTTGAGCAGACCCCCGTCCCAGAAAACAAGGCGCTTGTAGTCCTCTGTCTTGGGAGTGCCCTCAGGGAAGACCACCTCTGGGAAATAGGTTGGTGCGGCAGATGTTGCGCAAGTTGCGAGACTTATGGTGACATTCTGCGAGTGTGTTGCCATAATGTTGTTGGTCTTTGAGCTGGTATAGATATTGTTGTCCTTGTAGCTGCGAAGTAGAACTGTTTCAGACCTGTTCTGCGCAGTAGTGCAGCACATACTGACCAGTTAGCAAATGCTTACAATTTGGGCTTTGAGTACTCACACGCGACCGGCCTTTTCGTGTTGAAGCGGCGCTCCACCCTTCAACCTGCGATCATTCTCGTCGAGGCCATAAACGGCAACCACATCATCCACAGCCTTCTTCAAAGATGCATCGTCAAAACGGGCGCTCTGAACAAGAGTTTTGCTATTATTTACGATGCCAGATATGATCTTGGGCATCCAGCTGATGCTTCTTCCATAAACCTTGGGGCTGAAGATTTGCTCGGCAATGAGGCCGTACTGGTCGCTGGCTTCCTTGGCTGTCATTCGGAGCCGGAAGAGCATGATGCCTATGATGCCTCCTGTGCTTGTCCCGGCGGCAAGCTCAAAGTAGTCCGCCGGACGACAAGGCTGGTCCTCGGGAAGGCCTTTCTTGATCCTGATGCGTTCCATAACCTCGTGCAGAACCTCCAGGGCCAGGACGCCTCTAACACCGCCTCCATCTAGAGATAGCAGACGGACGCCATTGGCATGCTTGGTTGCAGGAGTGTAAACCATTCTGAGTCAATTGGGAGCGAAAGTGAACAGAAAAACAGGATGAAAGTATTTGGGTGGTGAAGAAGACTATTATATAGGTTCATACCCCTCGCTTCACATGACATCCTATATAATATGATTCAGACTCAGCTTTCCCAACATGAGAATCAATTCCCTTTCCAGAAGTGCATGTCTCACAATATTGGTTTTCCGCAGGCTGATAAGGTGGTGGTACTCCACCTGCTGGGGTTGGGGTCTCAACCACTGGCTGGGAACATCGTCCCGCAAGACAAACATTGAGCTAAAAATGTTGCCTCAGAATGATGGTGAGAGGCCTGAGCACTAGATAATTATTTTGCTTTTTCTTCCTGCTTTTCTTGCTTCCCAGCAATTGGCGCACACGATGTTGGGGTCGTGTCATCGTAAGTGGCGACAAACAAATTCCAATGTTATCGTGGGGGAGGAAAGCGCGTAAAAATGCGTGAGTTAATTAGTTTCAAGAAAAGGTAAAGCTGTTGTGGACTCTAGTCTAGTGACCACCATAAGCTACCGAAGTTGATATTAATGACAAAAGCTTCATCAAAATATGCTCTATCGCCCTCGAATTCGATCCTTTGTTTGCAAACTTACCCTGGAGACTTATGCCGTGGCGGTGCGATGTGGCTTGACCGTTTCGTGGCGCCTTCGCTAAACGGCTAAACCCGTTGTAGGTCTTACCTCACTTTCTTATCTTATCTCACCTTGCATGGATCGTATCAAGGACAGGACACTCTGTACAGCCTCCCTTGATTCGTTCCAACCCACCTTCACCATCTCATCCCAACCACGTCGCGATCAGTCAGTTGGGCCACGCGACCGATATTGAATGAATGCTCTCCATCGCTAGACCAAGACAGTCCGGCGCAATGGGCGTGCAACAGCCGGATCTGCTGCCTCGCTCTGAGCACGAGGATAAACTCTTGTCAGCGTCAGCCCCAGCCTCACGACTCAACAGAGACAAGATTAGGTGTCTCGATGGCCTGCGCGGTATCGCTTGTCTCCTCGTCTTCAACTACCACTTTTTCTGGCCATGGACGCCTGTGATTATGCTGGGCTACGGCGCGTTCCCCCCGCGCGCGCCTGAACCGTATTGGGGATGGCAGTCGTTGCCCATCATCTGTCTCTTGCATCGTGGACGTGCTATGGTTGCCATTTTCTTCGCCATTTCGGGCTATGTCATTTGTCGCCATATTCTCCGCTTGATCCATGAGCGCAAGATTGATACAGCCTACCAGAAGCTTGCGTCATCTGTATTCAGACGTGTCTTTCGCCTCTATATCCCTCCCACCATCAGCATGTTCTTGGTTGCCGTCCTTGCTCAGGTTGGTGTTTTCAAGTCCGAATTTGCCATTTACAAGGGCCCAGACTCTCATTATATCAATGCGACCATCACTCATGCAGATTTGGCCGAGGGCAACTTCTGCGTGAATGGAACCGCCGTGAAGGGAGCACCAGGCATTGCAAACTACCTTGGTATAGAGTCTCCCATGTACCTGCGTAATACCACTGGCTATCCACTTGGAAATACCACCGAGTGGACTGATATGCTTCTTTGTGTTAACCACACGACACGATCATACGGTCCGTCGCAGCTCTACACCCTGGAATCTGAGTATGAAGCACAATTCCCCAAGAACGACACCAATTCTACCAAGCCAACCAAGTCTACGAGGGACACTTCTAGTATGGAGCGACTTGCCTCTCTCGTCTATTTCGATGATGACGAAGACAAGGTTCTTTCCGTTGGTAACGCTTCTAATGCCACTAACCCACTCAACCTTACGTGGGTTCAGATGGGAGGCTCCTGGGAAGAGCACCCGTTCATCCACCCCAATCTTACATACGCGCTTCAGAATTTCACCAGATCCTATGCTGAATGGGCAAACCCCTTCAACTTTGGCCATTACCATACACGCTACGACCCACACACCTTCACAATTCCAATGGAATTTCGCGGATCCATGCTGATCTATATCTTCCTTCTCGCCACAGCTGCCATCAAAGCCAAATGGCGAACCAGGATCGGTAGCTTTCTATCCGCGTACAGTCTGATCATTGGACGATGGGACATGGCCACGTTCATGGGTGGTATGCTGCTTTCAGAACACGATGTCCGACGATCATCTGACTTGCCCCCTTCGGCTGCTGGTTCTAAGGGACGCGGAGCTGACTTCAAGAATACGACCAAAGGCACGGCATTGCGATGGGCGGGTACCGTATTGGCGCTTTACTTCCTAAGTTACCCTGATTCTGGCGCTGAATACACTCCTGGTTTCGCGTATCTTTCGACCTGGGTCCCGAGGTACTACCATCCCTTGTCTGGATGGATGTTTTACCAAGCCATGGGAGCTGTGCTTCTCGTTGCCTGCATACTTCGTAGTCCAGTCATAGTTCGTTTGCTCGAGAGTCGCCTGCCTCAATATCTTGGAAAGGTGAGCTTCTCGCTCTATCTTGTGCATGGGCCCGTTCTGCACAGCTTGGGCTTCTGGATCATGCCGAGATTGTTTGACAGCTTTGGAAAAACGGGCGGTTATGCGATTGGATGGGTGATTTTGATGGCTGTGACGTTTTATCTCACCGATCTGTGGAACAGGAAGGTTGACGCGTGGAGCGTAGCTGTTGGGAGGAGAGTGGAAAAGGCGCTTGCAGAGGAATAAGAGTTTCGACCAAGGAGTACAATGGGTAGCGAAAAAGGCAAGACGACGAGAGCCGATGATGTTTTATGATGCAGGACTGACAGCCAGGGACCTGTGTCGGCGTTGATATGCAGCATACCGTATCTACGCCAGATTAAATGTAGAAGAAATCGACGGGTTGAGCTTACTGAGGGACGCGTTTCACGATCGTTGGAAACCGACCTTAGCATCGCCACGAGCGTTATCACAAATTTAAAACACTCAAAACGGTGACATTGATATTATCTAAGGCATTTGGAATTAAAGCTAAGGATCCTTAAATCAAGGGCAAACTGATATTTCAGGACCCGTCGTGAAATCGTAACTCCTACGTCATCCCCACCCGGACCCAGCAATGTCGGCCCTATCGGTCCTTGTCTGATCCCAACTCCCCTGACATCACCATAACAACACCGAATTCTTGCTCTCTCAATCACCAAAAACATCGCAAAAATGCCGCCGCAACCCTCTCTTCTCGCCGCTACGGCCAAGGTGTGTTGGTCCCTTCACCAGAATTGTCGTCGCTAATGTGGCCAGCTCAACAATGGTCTCATCATTCCCCGCATTCAACTGGGCCTCTACATGATGTCCACCAAAGAAGCCACCAGTGCAGTTCGTGACGGTCTTCTTACGGGTTACCGCGCCTTCGACTGCGCCCAGATGTACCATAATGAACATCAGGCTGGTAAGGCCATCTCCGACTTTCTCGCCAGCAGTGAAAACACGTCTGGTTTGAAGCGCGAGGATATTTGGTACACATCCAAGCTTGCCAGCTGTGACGAGTCTTATGACGTTGTGCGACGATCGGTGAAGAAGTCGGTCGAGGCTTCAGGCCTGGGATATATTGACTTATTCCTGCTTCATAGTCCTTATGGCGGAAAGGAAGCAAGACTTACTAGCTGGAAGGCTCTGGAAGACGCAGTTGATGCGGGCGAGATCCGCGCTGCTGGTGTGAGCAACTTTGGCTCCGCGCATGTAAGTCTCATCGCATCTTGCCACAGGATCGGAATGCTGATATCTTGAAGATCGAGGAACTGATGGCTTCAAACCCCCGCGTTGCTCCTGTCATCAACCAAATTGAGGTCCATCCCTTCAACACCCAGGAAGGTATCCGTGCCACCTGCGCTAAGCACAATATCGCCATCGAGGCCTACGCCCCTCTTGCTCGCGCTGAGCGTATGGATCACCCGGCTATGATCAAGATGGCTAAGAAGTACTCTGTCACTCCTGCTCAGATCTTTGTCAAGTAAGACCCAATGAGATATGCTTCCAGCGTGTACTGACATGGTATAGGTGGGGTCTTCAGCATGATTTCATCACTCTGCCCAAGAGTACCAAGCAAAAGCGCATGATCGAGAATGCGGATGTCGGTGGATTTGAGATCTCAGAGAGTGATATGAAGACTTTGGATGATCTGGATGAACATTTGGTGACTGATTGGTGAGTACAGCCATTGAATATCCTATCCCTGTGACTAACGTCTTTCTAGGGACCCTACTGAGGCACCATGATTATCCACATAATGTCCATATAAGGATAAATAGAAATGTTTTTGACTAGTTTCCTGAAATACTTGATATCCCCAGCACTCCCAGCTTTACTTACGCCTTCTCGACAACCACCGCCTCTTCTGTATAGGTAACCTTTTTGTCGTCCGTACCCAGCTGACGAACCACCAACCACGCCGGGATGATGGAAACTGCCCACAGCCCAAAGTTCAAATACGTACTTCCCACAGTCGCCATGATAGGCAGAGCATTGAGTCCATAGCTGAGCGCCTGCCACGCCGATTCGGTACCTCGCAATAGCGCAGACAGCCGCACTGTTTCCTGAGGACTGCTCGAGATCTGCGCAATGATGAAGAATGTAAAGTTATAGTTGAGCTGGAAGCCAGTGACGAGGAAGACAAAAACGCCGAAAGCAGCTCCAAAGCCGGGATCGCTCCAGTCGTAGATTGGTCCTTGGCGATTGAACTTGGTAACGTTGATAGTCAGCCAGATCCACCAACCTCCCTGCAGAGTGAAGATCACGACGTATGCCCATCGCGCCCGCTTCTTGAGAGCGATGTGGTTTTAGTCTAGCCAGACACCAAGTAGATTGCCAGCGATGACCGCGACGATACCGGAGATGAAGGAACCGAGGGCCCGAGCTCGTACACTGAACCACAGAGCGATGTAAGTGAAGAAGATAGCTTCGGAGTAGACTCCTTGACCGATCCAGAGAACGAGGAGTAGGAACTCTTTCTTGAGGAATGTTCGTGTGGTTGTTTTGAATTCTTTCCATGGGTGGTCCAAGATGCTCAGGTCCACTTTTCTTCCATCAGCTCGTTGGACCTGCGACGGTTTGTTAAGAAGGAAAGCGGCGAATGGCCCTGCTGCTTGGAGAGCGATGAAGATGAGGTAGACTTTGTACGAGACTTTGCCAGCCTCGTTCCGATCAGCGTTGAGACCGAGATTGATGGCACCGCCCATGATCTGTCCCAATCTTGTCCAAGAGAGCCAATACGCCACCATTCGTCCTCGATTTCGTGGCTCTGGGTAGCCGATCGCAATTGCAGCCTCGGCTGCCCAAAAGACACCCGCAGAAACACCACAGCACGCTGCGCCAAAGATCACAAGCCACTCCACACCGTATCGATTATTGAGGTAGAGTCCTGCGCTATAAGGCGCAAAACCGATCGTGCCGATGACAAGGGCGCCTTTGATGCCGACGTATTTAACGATGCCACTTGTGAACCAGCATGAAATGATCATGAGGCAGAAGGTTAGGGCGTTGCCGGTGTTGACTAGGTATGGCTTTTGAGCACCGCCTGCACCTAGGGAATTCATCGCACCCCAAAGGCCGGGGGCTGCGAAACTGCATATACCCAAGATCGTAGCGTTGTAGAAAGGTGATCGGTTCCATTTCGCTGGGCTTGTTAGATACTTCTGGAGGACAAGGTGACGATCTTACGTTTGATGGGGGCTAGACCGGGTGATTCGGCGATTGCGGTAGCAGGAGGCTTCTCTTCTGAGTCCGACATTACGATAATTTGCGCAATCGGATGGAATGATGCGCAGTCGGAGAAAATGTGATCGGTGGAAAGAAGATAAGGGGATGGAAGATAATGTGTTATCTGAGGGGTTGGCGTTGCATCAAGATAAATAACCAATTGAACAATGACACCATACAACCCTGGCCATGCATGATAAAGAGCTGCAAGATAGAATATGCCCGTGAACCGCTCGATCGGTACTGGTAAGTATTTTATTCGGGTTTAGTTTCTGAGATTGGATAGCGGTTGTGGTTGCGTGATTTGATCCTTGAGGATCGCCATCTGTTGTACAGTGGCAGCCAGTCTTGCGCAATGTCGTACAGAACTTACCTCGGCAACAAAAATCTCATCTCCACAGCTAACGGGATCAAAAGATACCCACAGAAACATCGTAGCACCCTGCGGCGTCAAATAGAGGTTATCATTGCCCAGCGTAAGGCTGGAGAGGGCAGTAATAAGCAAGCCGAGAGAGTGTTACTGCGGAGAAATTGCCTGGGGCTTATAACTATAAAATCTACTTAGAACAGTCTCAAAGCCAAAGACAGGGTTTTTAGAACACATCGTCCAAATGAGTGGAATAGTCTAACACGAGTGACGATAGTTAAATGAGCGGATGCCTCGGGCAATAGACAAGAGGAGTGGGCACAATTGCGGCAGTGTCTAACAAAAATGAAACAGGAAAACACAAGTGACGGCGAAAGAAGGTAGATGGCTATAAGTTTCCTACTCGCCTGACAAAATCACTTTTTTCTTGAGCTTCAAAAAGCCAACTGTCAGCCGGTTGTAGAACAGACACAAAAATAAGCTTAAAACTTCATGAGAGATGAGATGAGATAAGATAAGACAGCCTTGTTCCGATAGGAACGTGCCAGGCACAGAACCTTAATACCCAACACCAACAGCGCCTTCAGGTCGCATCACAAGAGCCACACAGCAGTTGCGTGCCCAAATTCAAAGCATGAAAGCGCCTACCAATCCCAGAGTAACAGATACAGCTGAGCCCGCAATCCCAATTATCTTTGAAGCAGTCGGATCATTTACCAGATGAATGAGAATTGCAGCTTGTGGAGTTGTTCCATCAATCTCGCCAAGGACATCTTTGTATTCGTGTAAAAAAGTTTCAATGTCGACGTTGCGCAAAATTGCAGGGTCTTGAAGTGCGGATGTCAGGGTGGAATCATAGACTTTGCTCTGAACGAAAACTTGCTTTTGGTCGGTGTTTTGCAAAGTCGTAACCTAGGATCAATAGTCAGCGAGCGACCAACAGAATCGACGGAGAAGTCAAGTGTCTCTTACCTTCGATAGCTTGGCAATAGACACAACGGGCTTCTTCAGAAGAATGCTGCGATGAAAGACCCGATTGAATCGACCGACGTGCTCTTTGTAAGCTTTTCTGATGTCGGTGGCCAATTTTTCGGGGTTGTCATTGGCGGCGAGGTAGTGATACGAGTGATTAGGCTTCTTGATGGGAAATTCGCTGAGGACCGTGCAAACAAAACTGGCGGGAGTTTCAACTTCCACGTCGGCCATATTTCGATTGCGTCGAATCAAAAGGAGTTCAAAATAAGCACCTAGAGTAAGGCGATTGAATATTAAAGAAAATGATTCGCATTTACGAGGCGACCCATTGCAACTATAAATATGCACATGAAGGCAATGGTAACTTGTAGATTATCCATGGCGACCGAGAAATCGAGAGTTTGACAACCATTGCATAGATAATTATGTCAAGGTGTCTGGTGATTTTATCTCAGTTCCGTCCGAGGAGAAGAGTCCTTTCTCAGTCGATGATGTCAAATAGTGTGGCGTAACCTCATTTCTCTGCAGCTGGACACAAAAGTGAGCTTAAAAATAACAGCTCGAGAGAAATTCTGGGTGTGGCTATGAACTAGTGGCTGAGATTCCTTGTAGTGAGAACAAGCTTCACTCATTCCATGACCGTTATTATATCGATAGTCAGTGCATAGAAGTTTACCGCGAAGGCGATCACGCAGCAACTGGCTAGATATCGCCATATTTGTAGTTCGAGCCATAATTATATCATAGCAGCTATGGTAAAAGTCGGTGCAGCACAATTAGCGCTTTATTAAGCCCACAGCAAAGTAGTGACAATTTGTCTGCAGCCACAGACAAATCCAGATAATGCCCCCCCAGAATTGAACCAACAAAAGAATCCACTGCCCGCTGCCATTGACTATTCATCATCCGTCCCAACTTCCAATCTACATCAATTCATGGTAACAGAATATTCTTTTATTTGTACATCTTTGACATAACAGAGCCAAACATGCCGAACTTGACGACTCGTGATGAACACCAGCAGGTAAGCCAAGCTCCCTTGACAAGCGGAGCAAAGAGGCCCCGCAAACGATCTGCAACGCTCCCTTCAGGTTGAGAGGTTCCCCGCTGACGCTTCTCGTTTTCCTGCAGTCCTACTACTCCACGCTTTCCCGGAGCACTTTGGTAGACAGCTCGCCCAGTGAGCGCTTTGTCGCCTTGAGCTTAGATTCGACACTCACTTTATGCTATCCTGAAAAATGGTCTCATGACGACATCATCCGCGATCTTGATGAGTTCCTGTTACGAAGCGCGGGGCCTATAGGTCCCTGCTATGTAAGCATAAGCACACACCCGGTCGCGAATGGCAATGCTCACCTAATTTATCGCAGGAGAAGGAGTTTGCGGGCCTCAAAGATCGCATCACCATCAAACATGGTCCCGAAACCAGCAACGACGCCTCATCCTCGGCGGAGAGAATCCACCAGTTGCCTATTCGCCGATTGAGTCTCGCGGTCCTCCCCGAAGCCTGTCCATCGCTCGATAGCGATCATGGTAGTAGCAGTAACGAGACGGAGAATGGTGATGCCACAACTGCACCTGATGCCTCTTCCGAGACCCATGCAGTCTCTGAGGGCTCGTCACGGGCGTACGAACGCCCATCTATATATACCACTCTCCGTCGTGTTTTCCCCTCCGAACCATCCTTTGCAGAACGAATTATCGTGTCCGTGAACCGATTACCGACCGAAAAGCGCAAGCTCCTTGTTGGATACGATACCGAGTGTGCTGATGGATCTTCGTCGAACCCTTCCAAGTCGGACGAACCGCCTCCCAAGAAGTGCCGAACCACAAGCAACAAGTCTAAGAAAGGCGACGATGGCAACCGTTCAAACAATAACGGGGGCGGTAGAGGTGGACATGGTGATGGCGAGGAAGAGGGGGAGGAGGAAGGTGATGGAACATCATCCTCTGCTACGCTAAGGAGGGAGAAAAAGAACCCTGGGTGGAACTGTCCATGGAATCTCGCGTACCCTGAGATGCATGAGATCCCCTGCTTCAAACACTGTTCATCGCGCACCATGTTTGATAAGAGTGTGTGGAGGTAAGCCCTCCGTTAAATCTCATAAACCGGAACCAGCCTGGCCAAACCAGGTAGTACCGTTGCTACATGGCGCTTTGAGCTTCGCAGCTCTAACTTTACACAGGTCGCACCTCGATACACACCATTCCCCAAGGGCAAAGCTGAAAAGTCGTAATTCAGAGCAACACGCCAAGTTCTACATGTCCCATGAGAAATCCGAGAAGATTGAGCAAATATTCAAAACCTATAGCAAGCGTCATCGAGATCCAGAAAAACGAACCGACCATTTGAAGGACCTATTCGATGAGGTCTGGTGCACGATCTTCCCCAACGATGAGTTCGCCAATCTCGAAAAGCCCTTATCGCCATGTACGTCTCCAACGCAAATGCTGTCTATTCTCTAATTTTGTCATAGTCCATCTTGATAGCCGCGAGATTCCCAATCTAGAGCAACACCTTGCAAGTCAAGCCCAAATACTAGTAGAGACTTTTTATAAAGCCAGGGCCGACGAAGAAATTGGAGCCGGCACGATACAGTCCAGAAGCGAATATTTGCCTACCACAGAGCAGACCAAAGTCATCATGTCACAGGCGCTCGCTGTCATTTTGGCTTGTTCTCCAGCTATCACTGGGGGTACCCAATGGCTCGCGCGTGCCCCTTTGGATGCGATAGAGGTAGCTGGACGACACTACAGAGACAACTCTATGTCCCAATCAACCAGCAATCGTCTCGATGAGCAGGCGGTACCCAATAATGGCACCCCTCTGATACCACCAACGCCGACAGCCGTCCCCGAAGTTCCTCAGCTGGCTCGTGGTGGCATAGGTGCGATGGATACTTTGCCTGTGCCGTTGCTTCCAAGCGGCACACTTTTGGAACTGAAGCCCCTTGATGCAAACTTACCCCAAGGGAGTACTGGGAAAGCTTACATCAGTCTACCGTCAACCCACTATGTTGCAAGCACGCGTCCAGCCCCGTTGCCGTCTTGGTCCACCGTCCCGAATCAAATGATGGACCCAATCGTGGCTGATCCCAACTATGCTCCACAGCCGACGACAGGCTTCACGCCGGATACTTATGGGCAATTCCCGGCTCCTATCATCAGAGATCAAGACGTTTCCAGGCAGCCATTTCAAGCCGGGCCGGTGGGTCAATCTGAGTGGGATTTGCAGAACGGCGCTATGGCAAGCCAAAAGTGGTGAAAGGTCCTGAGATAAACTGATCTCAGACATCAAAGAAGTCTCTTGAAATACAGGCTGGACTTCGTCAAGTTCCGTTGGTCTCAGTCTCTTGTTTTTTCATCACATCCTAGATAAAGTATATCATGAGTTAATTAAAGGTATAATTTCCCATACATCATGTATCTTGGTATTCGTACAGGTCAAAGGTGCAAGGGATGAGTGAATATGAGCAATAGTTCTGACGGCGGGGGGCAGTCGTGGTAGATGAGCTTGGTTAGTTTATAATGGAGACTCTAAGTCAGAGATGATGGTAAAGTTATGTGATATGCGTGAATATGTTGGGAACTTTTATATCTTGCCGTATTCCTTTCACTTTGTCGTGCCACTCTTTATCTCAAGTTAAATTGGTATCTTTCTAGTGAGTACTCGCAAACAAACACAAAGGCATTGCGTTTTGTGAAGATGTCTAGATGTTTAACGGCTAATACTATATAAACATAATTCCACTAATGAAGCACTCCGACAGACTCGAAATTTCATTGCAGAAAGGAAGAATTCTTGGAAGGATCTACGGATACACTCATCAAGTCAACCCCGCACCAGGCTCGCCACATCACCATACTGTTATCACGTTAAAATATGTGCAATAAACTCCTCAGAGTATCTCGTAGAAGATAGTTCTTCTATTTACACAAGTCCAGAACATCAGTCTAAAATATTTAGTACTACTGAAGTGCCAGATCTGTACTTTTGAGCCGATGGTGCTGCAGATCCTAGCTCAAAACTATCCAATAAAGCCCAATTGACTATTGCGCCTCTCAACGAAGATAGAAGCGGAGGCTATTGGTCCGAAAGACCTATTGAGGCATGCCAGTCCAAGTTATTTATTACTCTCAATCCCCCCAGTTATTTGTACTTAGAGTGAGTTACACTTCTTCCCTTGTCTATATCTCGTGTAGAGTTCGACCTCGCAAGTCATCTTCTCTTTTACAATGAAATTGACAGGTCTTATTAGCTTCGGCCTACTGACTCTCTTCGGTACAGCTTTGGCTGCCGAGGTCGTCCCCAGGTCCACCTTTACTGAGGTGACTGACTACGGCGACAATCCCACAGGTACTCGCATGTACCTGTATGTTCCCAAGACCTTGGCATCCAAGCCCGCCGTAGTAGTTGGCCTTCATTGGTGTCATGGCAGTGCCCAAGCATACTACCAGGGTACACGCTGGGCTGCTTATGCCGAGACATACGGCTACATAGTCATTTACCCTCAGACACCGTATACAGAGGACAGTTGCTGGGATGTGGCTTCCAAGATGACCTTGACTCATGGTGGTGGTGGTGCGAGTAACTCAATCGCCAATATGGCCAAGTACGTCATCAAGGAATATGCTGCGGACGATGGTAGGGTGTTTGTCACAGGCACTTCCTCAGGTGCTATGATGACTGTACGTATGAGAAAGCCTTTGGTGGGAGTAAGCTGATACAAAAACAGAATGTCATGGCCGCAACTTACCCAGACATATTCGCAGCAGGAATCGCATACGCAGGTGTTCCGGCTGGTTGTTTCAAGAGCCAAGATAATATTCCCGACTTTTGGAACTCGACATGCGCCACTGGCCAGTCTATCTGGAGTCAAGATCAGTGGACCAATGTCGTAAAGAATATGTATCCTGGATATGATGGGCCACGACCAAAGATGCAAATCTACCACGGATCAGCCGATGAGGTATTGAATGCGCAGAACTATTACGAAACTATCAAGCAATGGACCGGTGTGTTTGGCTATTCAACTACGCCAAAGTCTACTACTCCCAACACCCCGCGCAGCCCGTATACTAAATACGTTTTTGGCGACAAGTTGCAGGTAACGTGAAAATCTGATGAGCCCGGAGATCAAGGTTGACATTAGTTACAGACATTCTTGGGTCAAGGCATCACTCATAATATTGATGTATTCCCAGAGGAAGACCTGAAATGGTTTGGATTTACTGTAGGCTGGATCCTTGTCGATATTCTCCTCAATACATGACAGCTGACAAAGTCTCAGGATGCAGTAATCCCTTCATCAACCAGTACAGCTGTTGTACCTACTCAGACTAGTGGCTCGGGAAGTTCTCCACAATGGAGTCAATGTGGTGGTATGTCTTGGACAGGCCCTAAACAAGTAAGTATTTGATACCCAATTCCGTTGAAACAAGTACTGATACCAATCGAAGTGCGCAAGTCCCTACAAGTGTGTCAAGATAAACGATTGTGAGTACATCATCTCGTAATATCATTATAAGATACTGATACATAAACAAGGGTACTCCCAGTGCCAGTAATTGCTGATAGGACGAACGGTCAATAATCGGAGTCAGGTACGGAGACTCCCTCTGGGATCTGAGAATCAAAGTGGCCCTTCAGTGGTGGGCAAAGAAATAGCCCGCTAATGACGGGTGATTTCTTTTAAAAGGTAGGGGCCTCAAACCCCAATTCTCGAAGTCTAGCGATCACCCATCTCTTGCCAAGCCTGCTTATGATGCTTTCACCTAAGCATGTGTTACAACTGCCCCCTTCCAGGTGTTTGATAATATCTGGGATGGTCAATTTGACGTGGAGGAAACTGACCTTTGAATTGAATGTTTCAACGGGAATGCTGACAGAGCGGCCGTCATCGCGACTCTGAGGTGAATTGGAGGGGTCAAGGTAGCCGGGATATAGTCTGTCGGGGTGTGCAAGTAGAAAGTTGTAGTTTTCGACATTGTCCAGGATTCTGATCGTTCCAAACGAAGTCCACCTCTTAAACTTTTGACAGACCAGCTCTTTGCCTCCATTTGTTCCTCTCGCAATGATCTGTGGTCGTACAAGTGCGTAGTCGTGTGCTTCGGAGCTGTGTGAGAATTCGAGGATGCAGTACCAAATCTCAAGCGGGAGTCTTTTGCCACCTTTGGATGTGATGTTTGGTGGTGAGCGACGAACAATGTTGTCGACAAAAGCAGGGCCGAAGAGAGTCTGGTTGAAGAGTAGAAGAGGTCTCTGTATGAGGAGGTTCCGAAGCTCATTTGACAAAACGGGCCGCATGTGAATCACTTTGATGAGTTGATGTTCCGGTTGGGTAAGATGTTTGTGTAGAAAGATAGTTGAAGAATACGGCAGAGGAGACGGAGACACGTTTATATTCTGCGACACATTTTGTCGCTATAAAATTTCTTTTAGTAGGCCTGGAGGTCAATCACTCGTGTTGGTGCATATAAAACTTTGTACTTGGGTTTCAGTGTATAAGACCGGTTGAGTTTGGGTTTAGAAGTTACCAGACAAGGTGAAGCCTCCGCTCAGGTCAGTAAATGAATGAACGGAGAGGGTCGCCATTTACCAACATAGAGGTTGTGAGTTAAGTCTTACGCTTGAATAGAGTAGAGAAAGCTATTGAATTTTACGAGGATTTCATCTCAGGAAGCACCCCCCGTCGTTGTGATTGTGAGATTCAAGAACTGAGTATCACCGATACACTTCAGTAACGAAGGAAAGAGAAGCAAATATAGTTCAACATCAGGTCTGTCTCCTTCCGCTTCTCAGCTTAATTCCCTTCCCGATCTATGAGGGGTAGCTTATTTGTCGCAAAGTTCGTCCCATAGCAACTTCAGCAGGTTGACGATATCAGCAAGTAAAGTTTCGTCGCCACAGGGTAACGCAAAAGTAACCACCAAGATCAGTCAGTACAAGAAGAGTTGAGGTACATTAAGAAAGGAATATAGTAGTCCTTTATCTAATTAGGTGATTTTCAGCGACCTCTACACTTATTTGGAAAATGAAACTAAATCTTGGCTAGTAATGCATACCTGCATTTTCGTTATGCTAACGTATGTGCTTGGTTATTGAGGAACATCTTTACCACGGGATTTTAGGTGATGTCGCATTTTCCCGCAGCCTTAGCGTTTAAAACAATTCGTTATTGCCGCGCTGCCTTCCTAAGCGACGAATACGAATACATGGCGGGTGAGTCGCCCCCCACGCGCAGCAACAGCCAGCGTAGAACCAGGCGTTACCTGCCAGGGTTCTGTGAGGTTGGAGATTGGTGAACCTCAAATCTTGTGGACTAGCAATCTCCAAAAGGAAGGTGACAGAGGGAGGAAAAGTCTTGTTACCTACCGATATACCGTATCATCTCAATAACTTGCAACGGGGCTGTTGAGATAAGGCGTATAATCCTATCCGCTTAGAAGGTTTGATTACTGTGATCTAGCTGTCAGTAGATAATTACGCGAACTACCTGCCCCCCCCCTGCCCCATTGCAAGTAGTTGAGAAAATACGGTATCTATTGACAAATAACATGCCGAAGTAGGTACTTGGAACAACATGTCCGTACACTAGCCGCATTGACTACGAGGGAGATGAAGCAATGACTGCAGCACAGTTCATGCTAATGAGGGGTCTCATGATATTTTTACAAATAAGAACAGTGAGGTAGATATCGTGACAGATGGAGTTGACCTCTACGGTTACCTCACTTCGACACGGGCCGGCCAAACAAGCTTAAACGGCCTCTAAACCGAAGACCCCGTACAAAAGCAACTGATAACTGGGGTGCAGTGGGGGTAACCGTCGCCGTCAAACCAAAAAGCAAAGACTCCAGACGTTGAGGAAGAGGAAGAGGCAATTTCCGGGGTGCAGGCCGATATCACCAGAAAACGATGGTCCAGGCGCCAAAAACTTGCTGTTTGCATTAGTCAATGATGCAGGCAACCCCACAGATAAGCGATTGATGGCGGAGAAGAGTCGCGTCGCGAAGTCGAGGCTGGTGAAAAATTCTTGATGACGATCTTGGTCTAGAAAAGAGGCCTGGACCCCGGATTTGTTCGGGTTTAACTAGCCCGAAGCAAAACTGCAATTGCCGCGACGAAACAATGTCTCTTGTCTTGCCAAACATATCTATGACGCGCATCTCTTGCGAGATCAGTGTTTTTGGGGCCCCGGAGCAATCTCGTTTTCCGGAAGCGCGCAGACTCATCTCGACGTCTATAGAGCGGAGCGCGATATTAAACAGAGTTTCTGTTAGGATATCATAACGTGAAAAAATCCATCGTGAACGGATCCTCTGCTGACCATCCGCCAATCAAACGTTTCATCCACGTAAAAGAATGATGCAGGGTCGAATGTCGCTCTGCTCCACAACCGGCAGATATTTCCACCACCTTACGACTTTGGGCAAAGCGTGTTCCTTTTGGAAGCTTTTTATGGGGTTTCCACGACAGGGGAACGCCACACAGATGCGGCTCTTGTACAGAAAAATCTTCGGGCCTTTTCGCGCTCGGTCTGCCAAAGACACGCGATGGAGATAGGGAATTTGCAGGGCGCGTTGGACAGTTTGCCGGCCCGGTTGCAGTTCCTGGCAAAGCAAGTAGCCCCGTTGCTCGGAATTGACAAACAGGAATTACGAGTTTAAATGGGATAAAAACCTGGAGAAGTTGGTTCTGTTATCTAATCGTCCGGCCCCGGTGCGCCGGACGTGGAGACCGGATACACCGAGTCTGCGCCTTTGGTTCGCCCTACGTTTGTGCCGATTTTCCCGCCAGAAAGCTCTTCTAGCCGCCGGTATTGAATTCCCTTTTAAATACATTTGCTCTTCCTCACTTGTTCTGGGGCTGTCATACCTCTTCACTTGTTCTTCATCATCACACGGGCCATTCACTTGGTCATATGAGTAGCCAGTCTTCTACCCTTCCTCCCAACGAACACACTGCTCTACTGCACAGCACAATGGACGCTACTCCCAAGGCCAAGTCCTCAAAGAACGCCAACATGATGGATGACCGCCATGACCCCGAGGCTGCGGACGACTTCCAGGTGTCTCAGCAAAAGCAGCTCGCCGCCGATGGAAATGCCCATTTCCACCGTCTGGGCTGGAAGCGTCTCGCCGTCGTCACCATCGTCGAGGCCATTGCCCTCGGCGCTCTCAGTCTGCCCTCTGCTTACCACACATTGGGCATGTTCCCCGGTGTCTTCCTCACCATCACACTCGGTCTCGTCTCCATCTTCACAAGCTACATTGTCGGTCAGGTGAAGCTCAAGTTCCCCCACATCTCACATTACGCCGACGCTGGACGCCTTCTGCTCGGCCGCTTTGGCTACGAGCTTTTCGGTGCCGCTCTCGTTCTCGAGCTTGTCATGGTTGTCGGATCGCATGCCCTAACAGGTAGCATTGCGCTCATTGACATCAACGGTGGAAAGGTCTGCTCCATTGTTTTCTCCGCCGTCTCCGCCATCATCCTGTTGATCCTCGCCATCCCCCCATCTTTTACCGAAGTCGCTATTCTTGGTTACATCGATTTCGTGTCCATCCTGGCTGCCATTGGAATCACCGTCATCGCTACCGGCATTCAGGCCAGCGATTCGACCGGTGGACTCTCTGGTGTTGCCTGGTCTGCCTGGCCCAAAGAGGATCTTAGCTTCGCCGAAGCTTTCGTCGCTGTCAGCAACATCATCTTCGCCTTCAGTTTCGCAATTGGTCAGTTCTCCTTCATGGACGAGATGCACACGCCCACCGACTACATGAAGTCTATCTATGCCTCGTGCTTCATCCAGATTGGGATCTACACTTTGACTGGAGCCCTCTGCTACGCTTTCATCGGACCCGCCGTCCAATCACCCGCCCTGCTCTCGGCCGGACCACTTATTTCCAAGATTGCCTTCGGAGTGGCTTTGCCCGTTATTTTCATCTCCGGTTCTATCAATTCGACCGTTGCCCTCCGATATCTCCATGGCCGTATGTTCAAGGATTCAATCCTCCGATATGTCAACACTCCCATGGGCTGGGTCAGCTGGATCACCCTCGTCACCATCTTCACCATTGTCGCTTGGGTCATCGCCGAGGCCATCCCCATCTTTTCCGACTTGCTTTCTCTGGCCTCAGCCCTTTTCGTCTCTGGCTTCTCTTTCTGGATCCCCGGTGTCATGTGGTTTGTCCTGCTTTGCGAGGGTAGCCCATTCTCCAAGAAGAATATGCTCATGAGCCTGGGAAGCATTCTTGCCTTCATCATTGGTATTGTTACCCTTGGCGCCGGCACATATGCTACCATCAAGGATATCGTAAGTTCTATCGTCCCACCGCACTATCAATTGCATAATACTAACACTGTCATAGATTGATATCACTTCCACTGGCAATGCCCACGCCCCATTCACTTGCCGATCTACCTAGATCAAGAGTCGCATTGGGATTCATGATAATTAGCGAAACTGAATTTAAGATATACATGTACTATAATACAAACAAGATTCTCGACTTAACATTTGCTGGTGTAAATCCCCTGCCTGCTTTGGTTTCTGCGACTTACACCTTGACGACATTCTTGGATGCGGACCAAAGAAATGTAATAACACAATCTGTGTAAAAGAATCTGCGTTTGAATTCCTTGATCATCAACGTGCCGATGGGTATAGCCATTCCTGGAAACTCGATCTGCGTCGTACAGGCGATCCTGTCGAACTTTCACTCCCAACGCTAGCTCGACGATCATTACTGTTTCTCCGAACCCAACTATTAGTCCACTCCGAACCGGTCGTTGGCGTTTTGGTGGTCATTACTCGCTGCTTGTAGGCTATCGACAGCATAGTCAGCAAGAGATGATGTTACGCCAGGAAGACAAGCTTACAGCTTGAATCATTCCTGTTGGGATTTTCAAGAACAGCTTGCAGCTTTGCCTTGGCCTGCTCTGCAAGTGTTTGGGGCGCCATCTTGACTGTATAATAGATTGACGAAGGAGTTTTGGGTGTTTCGAATGGTCTAACACAAGACTGTGTCGAAACGAGCGAGAATAGTGGAAGTGGAAAGAGAGGGGGATTGGCATTTTATCAACAGTTGATCAACCACCAGTACAACACAACCCCGCGACATTCCATCTGCTCAAGGTAATCACAGACAATATTTGTCAGCTTTTCAACTGCCATGCCCTCTAGCTTGCCGCTTTAGGTGTAAGATAAACAACCTTTGATAGCACGTTGTGCCATCGTCGTCAGAAACGCGGGGTAGCATACACTTGACCAATTGTTCAACTCCTTGGGTTACACCGAGTTCGCCCTCCTTCATCAACTATTTTAATGATTAGACACATGAGTGCTTTGGTGCGAGCAAGGTTCAAGCTCCTCATTGGACGTGCACGCTGCCGCTGTTGTTTTGTTGCAAGCTGTTTTTCCAGGTTCGACGCACAGCTACAGTGGCAGATATCCTGTTCAAACAGTTGGCAAATGGTGTGGGTGTTATGACGCACTCGTTGATGATGATTGAGTACACTCACTCGAGACTTGCGATGAATAAGGTTGAGATTATGCAAATAAACCATATACCAGCTTTGACTCGGACCTAACTTCCGAAATAACACTTCTCTCGTCTTTGATTGTTGCTGTTACTATTACTGTTGATCAAGGCCGAGGGCTTGATTCTTGAGGACCAGTTAAAGCTTAATAGCCAGGTATTGACACCTTGTAGCTACAGACCATGTGTAGTAGGAAGGTACTGACCCAACAAGGAGAAAGCTTTTTATCTTGGATCCAGCCGCTTAAGTAAGGAATAGGTGGTGCTTATATACTAATAGTTATTTATTAAATAACTTGAAGCTTGATTGTTATAAGTGTGATATTTCTCATATGGGTTTAAGTATAGAAACATGCGGTAGGATTGGCACCTGGAGTATTTGGAGTACAAGACCTTATTTCAACGAGACCAGCGAGAACCTCGAAACTGGCTAAGTCAAGCTCGAAACAAATGAGACGCACCAGGACGTTTATGTAGGTGACTCCCCGCAGCGAAGCAACAGTGCTCACGCTCGGGCCTGGGAAACATTTATAAAATATCGCCGTTGGTTATGGAAAGGATGGCCAAGATTACTCATGGAACTCGAGCCGTTGTTAATGGGTTTCTAGACAATGCCCAGGACGTATTCGATGCTTGTCTTTGGAATCTGATGGTCTCCACCACCGACATCATGTACAAGTTGGGATGGATGGCGGGCGAGGGAGATGTTAATCTTTGAATATGTCAACTTTGTGAGGCATTTTCGTAATTCTAGGGCTTAAGATCTCAATACCAAGTTGTGTGAAGACGTGAATAATGAATTTTGAGCTTTTCCATAAGTTGGAAGGTAAGTACCAAATGTAAAAACAAACTAAACTACCATACACAATCAACCACTCCAAATTTTCAGACTCTTTAATTATGAAGGGTATATCTCTACCGGAACTCCAAATTATACACTCAGCGGCCTGCACCATATCCAGACTGGGCATTTGACAGGAGCCGCTCTCTCTCATCATCGGCTTTCATCTCGACCTTCTTCTCGGCAAAGCTTCTACCCTTGACGGCGACGAAAATCGTAAGAATTAGACCGACGATAGTCCCGGCACCACCCAAAGTCGCATTAATTGGAGTCGGGTTGTTTTGAAGCGGACCGTGTGTGAGAGCATCAAGTACCGATTGCGAGAGTTGGGTGATACCTGAGACGCAGGTGATGGTCCCATAGATACGGCCAAAAGTTGCAAACCCGAAAACCTTGGTTGCATAGTCGCTGGTGTCTATTAGTATACATATCGTAAGGATATGAAGAAGTTACTTACGAGATGGCAGAGTAGTAAAGAGGGCGGAAGATGACGAAAGCAATGACCGTAAGATATCCAGCCCAAAGATGTGACAGGCAGTTGAGAACTCCGATAACAATGATGAAGACTGTAAGAACGCCCCAGGTGGTGGGTACACTCAGATTGTTGAGTAAGAGTCCGACGAAAGGTGTGGAAGCAATTCCTCCCACAGGTAGCGCGACATCGAAGAACGCATTGATATGCTCTGCTGCCTTGTCGGAACCTAGAATATAACGATACTGCGATCTGACACTAGCGATGAAATAGTTCATACGAAGCATTTGTAAAATCGTCAACAGCAGGATGAGAATAAACCACGGCGACATCATCTGTCTATGAGCAGGAATTCCATGAAGGACGCCCCAGACACCACTGGCTTCTTGTCGATCTTCTTCTTCTTTGATTCGCTCTCCTCGTTCCTCGCTATCACCAGCGAGATCTTCAATCTTCTCCAGCTTGTGCCTTCGGTTATCAGCACGGGCACCTCGCACACGCGATAACTCGCTCGTGTCGTCAATATCATCGTCCGAGGCATGCACGTCTCTACTACGGTCCTGCGCGTTCTCAATCTTCTTCTCCAGTTGCAGTAGACTGTGATATGAATGTGCTGGCATCCATAACAATTCGGCCAGGAGAATCAACACAGGAATAGAAATGTAGCCGAAAAAGAATTTGGCCAGTGTGAATTTCCCCCCGGACGCATCGTAGGCCATGCGGTAGAATAAGAAGACAGCCGCTGAAGCGTCAAAAGCCCCGGTGATGAGAGCGACGATCAGCCCTGAGTACTTGGGGAAAGCATTTGCTAGTTGGAAGGTGGAGACGAAGAGGAAAGTGCCGCCAAATGCAAGAAGGACGTTTCCAACAAGGAATCCGTGAAATTTGGGGACTGAGAACGAGAGACCCATCAGCAAAGAGCCGATAGCGAGAAGTAGACTTGAAATGAGCCAACAGGCACGGCGACCGAAACGGTCAAGGGCAGCGCCTGCAAGAAGAGATGAAACATTGGCCGAAATTGATGCTGATATGAAGAGGAAGTTCAATCGCATATCTTGCTCGGCGCATGGAACTTGAAAGCCTGGTCGTTTCCCAACTGTCCGTCCATCATGGTGGCAAAGTTCCGAGTAGATGCCTTCAGCAATGAGAATCGGCTTGAGTGCTGCAAATCCGAATACGATGCCCGCCGCAAACCAACAAGCGATGACACCAGTGGCCACTTGAACTGTTTACAGTCAGAACTCCTAATTTGCGAGTGCTGCGAAAGCTGATACTTACCGTATCGTTTGACATCCGAGACCTTGTATGCAGCGAGGTTCGGCAACTTCTGGACAATATCCACAGGCGCAAAGCTTAAACGTCGCCATTCTGATCGATCAGGAAAAGAAACATAACTCTCGCCAAGAGCGATAATATTAGGTGTTCCAAAGCTGGGCGATGCACTCGGGTGCGTCGGGCCTTCGTAGTTGGGATTTGCTGGGCCTTCATAGTCGAAGCCCTGTGTTTGGGTTACATGCTGAGCGAGAGACATTTGCAGTAGTGATGATCAACAGCCAAGTTCTCAAACGCGCGGTAAGAGGCAATCGTAGAGGCAAAAAGATGCATGGCGTGGAAGATTTAGCTTGGAGGGATGGCTTGAATAAAAGAAATGCGGTCAAGGTCAGGAAGGTTCGGTAGTATTCTCTTGTGAACCGTCACAAGGTGACGTCAACGATCCCTGGTCCCAGAGACAGGATGGAGATCTCGGAGAATAACTCCCGCAATGATATGATGGACTGGGGCCACAAGCGAGGGTATTCGCAGTTGATGTTCCTGAAGCCTGAGGCAGCGATTGGCGATATGCTTGTTGCCGAAGGTTCGCGAAACTTCCCCGCCAGGAATTATGCAGGTCTGGACCGGGGATACTACCGCGCCACGAGAGCAATGTACAACATTGATAAGGCCAGCAAAATGTTGTTCTAAATGTTGCGACTGTTGCTCCAGTTTGTCAACTTTGCTCAAAGTTCCATTGATGTCGCACTGCCTGGAACCTCGCGTATCTCCTCTCTATACACTAATGATACTCTGACTCTCAGCACCCAACAGTTGGCAGCATATTGAAATATTATTGGGAATCTGTGGTAGTTTCTTAAGGGTACCGTGTTGAGCAAGATGTTACGATAATGGAAATGTAACAGAGAATTCACACAAGGAAGGTCATACAACGGAGAATAGTTGACAATTGGATACTATCACATCACAATTTGGTTCAGAATATCAGAAACAAATACGTATTATGCATATGCTCCACCGCTAAGCACCTGTAGTGTGATGTATCACCTTGGTTCTAGACTACCAAAGGAGACTGGAAGTCATAGCAAAAATCTGCAATGGGCACCTGAGCAGAGAACAAATTAGCTTTCCACCACTTTGTGGCAAAACCTTCCAGATTGAATGTAAAGTCCGACTTCAGAGAAATGCCGCAATCCTCGGGTGGGTTGGTGACAGCAACCCCCGAACCTGATGTTGATGCGTGGGCGGATTGACTTGCATCAGCAGTGAACTTGTTGACGAACCCAGGCGTGGCCACAAGTCCACTGCTGAGATCGACCAAACCACCGAGAAGCTTGAACGTAAGCTGAAATTTTAACGATGCACTTGTGTTCAGTCCGACCTCAACGCTCTCACTGATGTTGGCGTAAGAGGTGTACTCGGGTACCCATCCGGTGGCAACATTCTTGGACGAGTCGAGGGCATCGAGATGTACGTTAGCCGATGGGATAGCGATACCCGCTCCAGCTCTGACAGCAACAGCAGCCGATGTACCGATATCCACACCGATAGCAAAGGAAATACCAGGTCCAAGCGACAAGATTCCGGGAACCTCGACAACAGTGAAAGTGAGAGTGTCCGGGTCGTAGAGGATAGACTTGGACCAGGCTGCGGCTACATCGGCGGAAAGAGCAATATCTGCGGAGAAATGTGTGTCGAGATCAAAGGAGAGGTTTTCCATCTACTGATGTTAGCTAACTTTGAGGCGTCAAACATCGAGAAACTCACCTTGAACCGCCAAAAGTTGTATTTAGCGTATCCCGAAAAGGAGACTGTAGAAGAAAACTCGGCCTGTTCCGCCTTGATCGTCACCCACGGCTCCTCGCTAAAGAGAACTGTATCCTTTTCGACACCCGCCCCAAAGTTGAATGATAGACTGGGGTTAAGTGAAAGTCGCTTCCTCAGTTTGGTGGCTGGGATTGAGGTGAAGTGCATCTCACAGCTTTCTACAACTCTTTAGTCTTGACTCACACAATCGGTGGAATACTTACCGGCTATATCGTCCAGCTTTTGTATGGAAGTGTGGCAGGTTATAGACATTTGATCTCTGTTGGTCGTGACACCATTGACAAGATAGAAAGTCTGGCCAGTTTCAGAATTACAATTGCCCATTTCGTTGGCGATAAGAATGAAAGCCTGGTCATCTAACCAAGTACTAGCCGCCTTGTCGAAAGCGGCAGATTTGCCAAATTGGACTTGGGTAGAATCGACTGCACATTGCACAGAGACAATAGCATCGATGTAATCAAGAACCACAGCCGGATGGTTCATGATGAGATCCATATCAATGGCACCTGAAGGAGCAGTCTTATTCAGGGTTGAAAAGGTCTGGTTGAGAGGCTTTTCAACGTTGCCGTAGGACATGGAGATGTTCTTCTTAGGCACAGCATTCTGGAGATTGGTGCGATCGATCTTTGCGGGAGTGCGAGGAAGGAAAGTAGCCGTAGAGTTTTGATGGTTCGCAGATGTAGGACGGATTGTGGTCTGGGATGGTTTGGATCCGAGAGCGGCTGGTCCGGCGGTCATGGAAGTAGTTGTCTGTAATTTGGTAGAGACTTCTGGACTCGGCATCTCAACAACGATGTACTTGACGCTGCAACCGCATGACTCGTCAGTTGACGCCAGTACACCGAGACAAAGAAGACATAGGCTGAAAAGAATGGACGAGAACGTGGTTCTCATAGTGAAAACTTGAAGAAGTACTAAATGAGTGACAAGGCGAGGCCTGGATTGAGAGTGTTTTGATAGACATGTTGACAAGAACATCCAAATATATACCAAGGTACAAAGAGCAGAGGTGGGCGCAGAATAGAGTTCGTCTCAACGGTGACTTGGCAAGACTCAGAAAGGTAAGTGTAAAACACCTACCGTTGAAGCTATAACAGTAAACCCCACCAAGGGTCCAGCTTTGGATAGCCAAGCCATTAAAACCCCTGATGAATATCACCACGGCAAATTCCAATGCCGGGTTATGCCCAGGCTCTAGTCAAAACGGGGCAAGGTGTTGAACGGTGGTGACAACCCCTCAGGTGAATGGTCACAGGGGAGTGCAAGTCTGGTGTCATTAGAGCAGGGTATATGATTGATACGCCGATTGTAGGGTCCCATTGACATGTGCCTGACAGGAACATGCGGATGATGTGCCAAGAAAAGGGCCAAGTGGGGATGCGGCACGGCAAATCACCAACAATGAAGGAAGCTGTGACAGACATCTTGGCCATGTGTGTGTTATGTTAGTTCCTAAGAAAAATAAAAGGTTCATGAATCAAATTTTGGTCTGAATAAGTCATAACTGTGAAAGGCGAAGGCAATATCGTCAAATGGTATTCAGTGACCTCGACCGTCAAGCACATGTCGAATTTTTAGTCATCTCATTTTCGGACTAGCCGTTACAAGACTGAGCTGAGGTAGTACTAAGCCAGGGTTTCAAGCACATGAGACCTTAGCGGAACTAAGCAATCCATCATTCTTATGCGGAAGCTTTAATACGACGTTAATGCTAGCGCCTGGCGGTCCCGAAGAGGCTATAATAGAGCACATTTGAACTGGCACCACACGAAGCGGACGACTAAGCCCATGCAACGGTAGTCGTATGTCTTGGACGATTCGCTGTTCTGAAATGTAGGGGTTTTGCCGGTAGACCGGAGGTGTCGAGTAGCTGAAAGAGACAATTGGGCAGGCCACAAGATACAGATGGAGACGCCGAGGAGAGATAGCGTTCTTGAGTACCGCAGGGTATTGTCAACTAGAGCTATATCGCAATCTATAACATATTCTCTCTGTTTATCACACTCTTAGTCATTGTACAAATTCGTGAAGTGCCTTGATCAATAATCACGGGTAAAACTACATATGAAGCATTGTGTCGGCCTTCAACAGCTCAAGCCAAGAAGGAATTTCCGGCCCTACAGTGTTGATTGGGCTTGTGTTCTCGACGGATAGATTATACGTCTATTCATTTGAAACCGAAATGTACCGTAAAATTGTTTTTGTGTTCTCCCATCGATGACTGAGCTTTGGTTTGCCCAACCAATTCACGTTCCCCGACAAGATGCCTTCCGATAAGCACGTGGCACACGCCGATCACAAGCCTCAAAAGTATGTGAATACAATCGAGAAACGAATTTGAGAGTGTGACTCTATTTGTATAGCTAGAGTGGTCCTGTTTGGGAAGATCTATCTCGACTTCCTGCTCTACAGGCGCCGTTCGATTACTCGACCCTCGGCATATCACAAAAAGTGACCGTTCCAGATAACTTGATAGAAATACTTCAACAAGCCTACGTCATTTCCTAAAACCTCGCCTCGGTCTTTTATTCTCCCGGCCAGGCGGTCAAGCCTTGACAATTCCTAGTGCCCCATCAGTATCCGTCAGTGGAGTACAAATGAGTTCAGTGACGCCTCGCACAAAAATGTGGGCAAAGGGTCCCTGAGTGGCACGTGTGACAGGGACCAATCTCACTGGAGGGTTTATCCCTAGATCTCACAGCCCCACCACACCTCGATTCAAGATGCAAGGGCAATTGATGGCTATTGCAATGCCGATTGAACGGGGTTGGATCATCGTGGCCTTTTGACGCCAGCGGATGCCAGGCAGATGTAGTTTTCGGCAACTGAGCAACGCAAGATTCCGCTGTTGAGGCTGTTGTTGCGATCCATTGGAACATGCGGGTGGAAATGCTCTGAACATCCGGACAGCCCGGTCTGCGGCGCTGCCAGTGAAGAACTCAACACGGCCTTTGCGTCACTCACAGAGTTTATCATTGCACAAATCCTGTCCAACGACGCAATGCCCATCCCTTAAACAAATACTGCCGTTACTGATATAGCGATAGATGGCTTTAAACCGCAAAAGGTTACGCCGAAATGATTCCCTTATCTACGTGGCGATAGTGTCTTAGTGGCCTCAACTAACCCAATTCGATCGCCCCGAGGGTCCAGAACGTACCTGCTCGACAGTATTTGTGCCAACAAATTCTTTCTCTATTTTGGTTACCTTATCTTCCACCGTCTTTGCTCTATCTCTCCCTCTATCGCACCAAATGGAGTTCCAAAAACCCAGTCTCCCACCGAAGGCGCCTAGAAGCACACCAAAAGCTTCTAATGTGGCCGCCCAAGACTCGGACTTTTACGTGCATCCACATCTGGTGCCAGATCAAGATCCTTGCAAGGGTAGACTACTCCGAGCCACGGGTCCTATTCGAGAGGGCACCATTCTCCTCGTTGACACCGCCTATGCTATCATACCATCCGTGACGTCCGATGACGAACCGCTTATCTGTAGCAATCTCTCGTGCTCCCGCCGTGTACCGCAAAACGGACGTGCCGTGCGCTGCGAAAATGCCTGCTTCAAGGACGTTGTGTGGTGCAACGTCGCCTGCCGAACGACGGACAAAGCTCGACACGGCTTTGAATGCTCCTGGTTGAACAAACACGCCGATGCGCTTCGCCGCAAAGAGAGCGAGTACAATTTCGCCACGGTCTGGCACGTCGTCCGCCTGCTTGCGACGTGGAACGTTGAGTTGCATGGTAACACCGTCGCACAACACCGGTATCCGTGGGAAGCACATTTCCTGCGTGGTTGGAAAGCCGTCGATATGTGCTGCGCTTATCTTGATTCGTGGCCGGAGCCGCAGATAGTGCACTGGAAACGACTGGTTGATGAGTATCTGAGTGATGCATCTGTTATGTCATGCCTGCCAAGTGCCGACGAAATGCTGCTGCTGTTGTGCAAAGAGGAAACCAATACTTTTGGTCTTTATCCGAGAGTCACTGGCTCTCAATCTGTGAGCGATTGTTCTGTTACCAGGGGTGAAATGTATGGAATGGCGTTGTATCCCAGAGCCGCTCAGTTCAACCATTCATGCTTACCCAACGTGAGTCCATGCTAAGATATAGAGCTTGCACTTCGTACTGACGATCCTTGCAGGTTACACACAAGCCTGATGGCCAAGCTCGAATGGTTTATGCCGCAGCCCGCGATATTGCAAGGGGCGAGGAGTGTATGATTACATACTTTGATCTCTCGACACATCAAGATCTGTCCAGTAGACAAAATTATACCCAAACGCAGTTTCAGTTCAAATGCAACTGTGGGCGGTGTTTAGAAGAGGAGGCTGCGGATAACCTGGACGCCATGGACTCCTTACCATTCGGGTTCTAGAATGGAGTCATATGTCGCTTGGGATTACCATAGAAAGGACATAGTGGTCTACAGCGAAATAAATAATTCTTTACTTTGATCTGTGAGCGATGTCCTGTTCATAGAATGTTATTGGGTACGATTGATAGAGATGATGGTTGTGTTGATGCGGGTTGAGTGCTGCTTGATGGTTTACTATAGACTTTTCACGCACCGTTCTCGTGGTCATAGCAATATTGCGTGCTTAGCTTGGATTCTAAAGCATGTTAGTAGGCCCTTGAAGTAACGATAAGTGATCCAGGCTCCAAATTCCATCAGCCCCATTGTGTGTTCTTTGCGTTGAATATCGAAGGTCAATGCAAGGCAATTTGTTGACTACTCAAACATGTAGATCAACACCATCTTTTTGGCACAATTCAATTCATAGGGCGCTTTTCCTGAACGAGTAAGCAATCGTGTATGTAGATAAGAACACAGGCTCAAGACAGCTATTCTATTCAAACTCTTGACAGCTCATGGCTACCAACGTCATTAGAGCTGTCTCAACCATTGCTTATTCTTACTCAACCTCAACAAAACGCTGCAACATTCCATTTCGTTCTTGGCTGCCATGAAGTCGCGAATAAAACTGAGCCCTGGCAAGGTTCGAGACACGACATAGGAAACCTACCTAAAAGGTAGAGCGTCGACCGACACTACCGCCGCGAAGGTTGGGATAGTTCAGCGAAGTACTCCCTTGAATCGGAGATGGGCATCCATATGGCTAGGAGAGTACTGCTTCGTTATACTGGGCGGAATGCTGGGCCAGTCAACCATTGTACGTCGAAGTAGTTGTACATACCCACAACATGGCTGAGGAAGGACTATGCATGTCTCAGCCGTCAATACGGACCATGCGGCCCTTTAAATCCATATTCGGCCGAATATCAGGACGCCTCTTTGTTTGAGAGCAGCGTAGCATCCAACACCAATGTCTTTCCACCCTTGCCGACACTCACTGGGCTTTTCATCAGATGACGACAGTTGAGAACCGATCGCAGATCTGGGATGCGCACAACAACTTCGCTGGAGTGTGAGAAGATTCCACTGTCGGGACCGGGAGTAAAAAAAGGGTAGGTAAAATGTTGCTATGTTCTAGGCTTAAATTGCCTTAAAGATTTCTGTCATGTAGTCTAGAGCCGCCATTTCTTGGGGTCCTAGGTACTTTCGCAAAGGCGTGAAGATCGGGTGATTGCACGCATTGGTTTGGTGTTTCAGCAAGGACCGTCAGCCGCCAACTTGCCGCAACTACATTCCCCTCAAAGACTTGATATCATTGACAACTGGTCGGATACGAAAGGATCTTCAGGGATCGCCGTTAAAGATTGGCGTCTGCAATCGAATTTGTGCAAGGGATTGTTGTCGCAGGCTACCTACGCAAGCCACTTGGACTTTTCAGCCAGCCACATGGACCAATTCAGCCTTAGCAAGCAGGGGATACTTTCAATAGTCCCCTGCGTTAACAGACCATCGCCCAATGACACCGAGGCAGTAAATTTCTTCGAGACTTGTTTATGTATGTTCCTAATAGTTTGGAGAGTTAGTGATAAGTTGCATATCGCGAAACCCCGATTGGTGATTTTGGCCATTAGCGGCCGCAACTCACGCTGAACAGAGCTGTCGACTGACAAGATCGACTACTAGCCAAGACACGGCTGGTAGATTCCCCATCATTTAGCGTGGATGGTAAGATAGTCGAGGGAGCAGCTGTAAGACATGCAGATAGCGATGCAATTTGCACTTGAGAGGAGCTGTGGTAAGTCCAATGCCCCCGAGCATAAAGAGAACGGCGTCGCCCAGGGTTCTTGGAGCAATTATAGTCGCCAATCTCTTTCTTTCTTTCATCATCACCAAATTCACAATGCTTTTCAAGTCTCTCTTCGTCTCGTCACTTGTGACTAGCAGCGTTGCTGTGTACCTACCCCAGGTCCAGCAAAAGAGCATCGGCCAGGAAAGCTGTGACTGTTCCGGCGATAACGTGCGATGGAATGCTTCGCAGACAAAGGACTACATCTGCGGCGACATCCGTCTTGGACCTAGCCGCCTACCAAAGAAGCTTCCCCTTGGTACCTTCGTCACTGGCTATGACCGTTTCGGAGGCATGAGCCCCAATGAGTTCCTTGGAAAGTGGTGGAACACTACTGAGCGAAAGGATTACAAGGGCGTCATGGGAGAGCATGGCTGGATTTATCCTGAGAAGTACGGCTTTGAGCTCGACGAGGAGGCTCTCCCAATCAAGGCCAACGTGGACCTGCGGCCTGGCATGTTGGTTGACCGCTTCGGCGAAACGAGTGGTAAGTAGAGTGTGATCGTTATCGGCACAGGATCTAACAATTCACCAGGCCGATACATTTCCCCAGCAACTGCCCCATTTTCTCAAAGAGCTTTGCATCCCCAGAATCTTAATACTGGCAGTAACCAAGACTTTCCCAACAACTACCGGGTTTACAGGGTCAACAGAACCTTCACCGTCCAAGCTGGACCCATCAGGCCGTGGTTCGGCCAACCAGGCTTTGGTGTTCAATTCTTCCTCGGCAATGGTATCAACGTGAATGATTACCTATTGAACGGACACTTGGAGAAGGTTGATCCATCAGAGCTTGTCAAGAACTCACCGGGTTGTGGATATGATGTGGAGGATGATACTGAGTCGTACGAGCTTTAAATTGGTCGACTTTGCAGAATGCAAACTTGACGCGCCAGAGATACATGGAATATTGGATCTACATCATTGAATGCACCTGAACCCGTAAAGTCCAAAAAAGAGACACTTTAGCAATTACTGGTATCGATCCAGTTACCTCCGGGTTATGAGCCCGGCTTCAAATTATGTCAGCAATCATTTGAGTTTGGTGTCATGGCGTAAACATACCGCGCTCCCATTGCGCCAAACTGCTTTTCATGGTGGCATAGAGGCGTATAAACTCAGCTGATAAAGGCTTTACCTTCTGTAGGGCACTGTTTTTCAGTGGTTTCCAAAGCAGTGACGCCGTTCAGTGGGCGACGTATTCACGATCATCCGTCGAACTTGAGAAACCTGATTCACTGGGCTCGTGCTACACATGGTCCTACCCGAGTCGCGCGCGAATAAGTTATCCTGCCGACTGTGGGAACAGACCTCTCACATGGAAGTATATAGCCTGATTATCTTTTGCTACTGATGGTGGATAGAGCCATTAGCCCAGCGACGAAATTCATATATACCCAAATCATCTAGTCAAATAAATAGGGAGTTTTGGAACTTTGTTCATCATGTCTCATGACCTCAAGACAACACCTATCAAGGAGCACACGATGTGGACCTGCAATAAGAACAACGGAGTTGGTGGAATTTGCGGTCATATCAACAACATTGCTGAGTGCTATTGCAATCGATGCGGCAGCAGACGAGGAGCCAATGACAGTGCCCTTGAAGATGGCTGCCAGATAATTGGAACCCTCATCAAAGTCGATCACAATGGGACAGAGTATTGGAGATACGACAATCCCTCTCGTTTTGCATGAACTGTAGGTCCGGCAATAGGTTACCTCAGAAGATGGCCTGAAGAAAGACAGTTCAGGCTTTGGAAGATGGACCAATACTATTTTAGGGAAGCACAGCCTCAGTCCTATAGTATCAGATGGTGATATGAGTGCGTGACAAGCCCAACCTAGTCCAAATGTTCAACATCTACCTTCTCCACCACTTGCTTTGACTCGGCTTCATCCGAATAGAGTCCCTCTGGTGCATCGCCAAAGATGACTGCAATCTCCTCAAGACTGCGGCCTCTAGTTTCTGGGTAGAAGAAGAAGATGACGACGCCGTACGACACAAGAAGCACCACATACACTATGTAGTACTTCCAGCCAATAGCCGTCAATGCAACTGGGTTGACAAACACGTTGAAAATAAGGGCAAGAATCATGATCATCCAGGCTGCAGACATTCCGCGACCGCGTAGTTGAAAGGGCCAGAGCTCTAGAGGATAGGCTACTTGGAGTGGTGTTCTGTTGCAGCTTCACGTCAGTGATATATCGCAGTTGTGATGAAAATGATTTGCTTACATGGCGACACCGTAGCCTGCATTGAACAGGAAAATGAAGGGGATCATGGTAAGTCCCACTGCTCTCGATCCAGTTTCGGCAAAGCTTCCAGACATGGCAGTGATCAGAATAAAACTGACAAGCATGACCGTACAGGAGAGCATAAGGAGGAATCGTCTTCCTAAGCGCTCCATACACAGGGCACCGGCACACGCAGCCATCAAACTCCAAATTTGGAGACAGCCCATGATGAGAGTTTGGTCGGTAACAGAAGTGATACCGACAGTGGCGAGGACAGTCGCAAGGTAGTAACTAACCACTCCATTGCCAACCCACTGACTGTAGACTGCCAAAGTAGAGGTGATGAAGAATCGGCGACGATGGGCTTTGGTGGACAACAGCATTGCGTATGAACTAGATTGTGATGCCTGTTTCTCAGATTCGATAGCAGTTGTAATCTCGTGAACCTCAAATTCAACAAGACCATGACCCGCATCGCCACCCTGAACACTCAAGTTAGACTATCATCTGACATAATATTCTTGGCAAGGGCTTACCCCGTGCAAAGTCGCAAGAATATGGCGGGCCTCTTCTTGTCTCCCAACAGAGATCAGCCATCGAGGGCTTTCCGGTACAAGGATCAGAGCAGGAAGCGCGACAAGAGGCAAAGCGATTTGCAGCACAGTAGGGATTCTCCAAGCCCAGTCGGTGTAGTTTCTCGTTCCATAGGAAGCCCATGAAGCAACAATACCACCAACAAAGTAGTTGCAGTTGGTCAATGCGGTAATGACACTTCTATGGCCAGGATATGCAATCTCAGTGATCAGAAGAGGCACCGACGTCGAAAACATGGCGGTTGGTACACCGAGGATAAAACGGCCTGCGATCCATTGGGCACTCGACTGGGCACCTGTCTGCAGACCAACACCTAGTACTAGAGGGATGAAAGCCAGAAAAGCTGGTAATCGACGGCCGTACTTGTTCGAAAGCCAGGAGCTTGCAGGGCAGGTCATAAAGAAGCCGATAAAATAGGTAGCGTTGATGAAGCCTGACCATTCACCAGCAGGATGATCCATAAAGGAGCTCCATTGAGGAAAGGACTGGAGAGAGTTGAGTAAACTTCCATCGTAACCAACTGCTCCCTCTGTTCGCCCATGTCAGCAGATGTAGTAGGAGTATGTCGCTCAGCTCTTACGGAAGCAAACTAGTCCAAGGATCATTGCATTGAGCTTGACCAGATGTCGTTGTTTATACCAAGGCGTAGACTGGTTAGGCAAGACTGCCATGAGCCCCGTCGGGGGCGTTGACAGTTTGGGACCCATAGTCATGGGTTCTAACAATAGTAAACCAGAACGGTATCAAGAGATTGTCGTTAAAATTTAGGTTGTGGAATGGGGGATCGGCACTTGTTAAATGTCAATTGAGACAAACGAGCGAGACAATTATGATCTGCCGAAACTGGCTTGGATCAGAATACCGCGGGGTCTCCACGCCTCGATGACCCCAGAGTTCCAGTTTGTTGGATGATAGGAACAGGGAATAAATTGTCGAGACCTCGAGCGGTACTACGTAGGTCCACCTAGCTGAACAAAGCACCTCGGGTATTTGTATGTTTAAGCTAACTAAGGCCTGTGGTCCCCGCAAAATGCCAAATCATCAGGTTCTCCGGCCTGAGTTGGCCGAACATTACATGCTCAAAGCGTTTCGGAATCCGCACGCGAGTCATTAACCTGGAATATCATGATTCAAAAACGGATGAATAACGGTTAACTCGGTTGAACAACGGAAATCATTTGTGATGCAGGGGATCACTGAACGGCTTGGGTTTAGCTCAGTAATGATCAGATGGTAGTAGGAAACCTGCTCGAAATATCGGCAGTTGAACCCTTCAAATACCGTGAGATTTCGTGCCTCGTGATACAAGCAAATACAATAGGTAACTTCTCTTTGACGTAAAATTTTGATGACCATTGTTTGTTCGATTTATCGGTCGAATTATAAGGAAGGTTTATTGCATTTGTCTTGTCCTTTTCTCCAAAAACACCCCGGAATTCCTTCTGGTCCCGGGAGTGTTGGCGGACTCAAAAGTGGAAATCGGTCCAGGGCCCCATGCATTTTTTCATTGCTCCCCGCACACAGCGAACTTTATCCACCAGTTTCTGTTTTCTCCTCGTCAGAATGCTCCACCTCCACACGAGACTCGTGCCCGTTAATTCATCAAGCCGAGGGACAAGGCCGTGAATAAGCCCGAGAACGTGGTCACCAGCTTTGGAAAACTCCATACAGCATCAGCCAAGGGTTTGGAAATGGCAATGCAGGACGGTAATTATGGGCGCATCAAGCGTGGTTTATCAGTCTCATGTAACGATCACCAAGCATTTTTGAGCGGTTATGGTTCATTCTTGTTCCATATCTGTTGGCAGTGGCATTCGATGCTGGTTTTAGGTTGAGGGGAAACCGGTATGGGCAGATCGATATCCCCTTTAACAGTCACATTCGAACTCTGCTGTATATGGCCCTGAGAATCTTCAGTAGAAGTGCTATTTTACAGGTGAATCTGCTCCATATTCGGAGTGGGACGTTGAAACAAAGTTTGCACTATTAATATAGCTAACCTAGCTACAGGATCACCTCCAAGCTACTAGATACTACCCTTCCTTTCCAGTCACGTACTATAACGTATTCTTAAACATTAGGGCCTCTTCCACCCGTGGTTCCCCGTTCGCAAATATGCCTATGATAAAACTCCCAGGTCCATTACCTTTGCTCTTCTCACACAAGAGTAAGACAGAAGTACGTGCTGCAATCCTGTTGACCTCAATGCATTCGCTACCGGGCCATGATGGTGCCGCTGCGAGACCGAAGAGTTCAGCATGCCCTAATGAATTAAGAATAAACACGCCGATACGTGTGGAAGAACTCTCGATACCAGGCGTGGGCGCAATGATCAGACCTTCTGAAATAACAACCAACTTCGGAATCCCTACGTCATCCCCTTTATCAATCATTCTTGTCAACCTCTTCTTCAAGGGCAGAAGATATATGAGCGTACCCGGTTCGAAGGTAATATCTAAATTGTCCGGATATGCGAAGATATTCGATGGCATGCCCGTGAGTCTTAAAACAATGTTCTTTTCGCCGCGTGTCTTGCGTTCCCGGATAGTGGTATTCGATACACACCCTCTTAGCTTTATCGACCCATCTAGTCGTCGCAGCCCCATAGGTACATCAACATCCCCCACTTGAGCATCAAGAATCTCTATCACGTCATCTTTTCCTTGAGAGGTCATTGCTGACGAGATGGCAGCTGTATCCACTGAAGCCCAAGACCAAGATGGAACCCTCAAAGGATTCGATGGCCGGGCACCGGGGTCCACGGTTACCCAGTTGAGCCCTTCAACAAGCCGAGACTTCCACAATCCGGCCAGATGATAGTCGTTTGTATGATCCTTGAACATTTGAGCTATCCCAGAAATAGCCACGAGTCGATCATCGGGGCGTGTAAACGCACAACAAGAATATCTCTTGACCAGAGTTACCCAGTGACGATACACATTGCCAGACATTTTGTGATCTGCTGTGTTCGCCAAGATAGGTGAGGAAGGGTCGGAATAGAAGAAGGCGTTGATTTTCTTCAGATATGGTGTGTAGTCTACTTCAGTGCTTTGGGGCGACCACCTAGAGAACATTTCGCTATGTTCCGTCTCAAAACACTCCCACACAATTTGCGTCTGAGTAAAATGAAGTACTCTCGGTGAGAGAATTCGCTCTTGAAAAACCCAGCCGCGGTCAATCAGTGGCCCCCAAGTTAACCGATCCAAGAAAAACTGATCCCAAATATCAAACTTCTTTAGACTACCATCCGAAAACTGTACCTTGACATATCCCGCATAGGTTTCTCCACGTGCTCGAGATCTAAAAAGCCCATGGTCGGGGTTTTGAGATGCTAACGCAGAGATGGTACAACAGGAATTGGCATATACACTACTCATCGTGACAGACTCTCTAGCCCAATCTTCAGGAGAATCCTGGATTATGTAGAGCGAATCAACCCACAGGTACCTGACCGAGAAGTGACGCGCAACAGTAATCGCTTCTCCGAAGACTATGGGAAGACATGATATGGGCTTGCCGCGACGAAACTCGTCGATGTTGGAGTTCAGGAGCATGATGGATGGGTTTTCTGTCCATCTGTAGCTCAGGGTCATGTAATCAGGAGGATTCGGCATATCTTTTGGGTATATGCGTAGTGTCCAGCTTTCATCTTCTGTGCCGATCTCAATGAGGCGTGAAGGAGCAAACTTCTGTTGAGATTGGAGGCGTACACAGGTTTTATGTGATTGATAACAGTTATTGTACCAGTCTAGGGCTTGCTGGTGAACCTTTTCCGAAGATGTGTTATTCTGAAACTTACTGAAACCACTTTCCAGCTTTGAGCCCCCGTCGTCTATAATTCGGTAAGTGATACCCCATTGATGGACCATGCAAACATACCTCTGCATGGGAAGAGGCAAAAGATGTTCCCTCGAAGCTTGAGATCAGCCGATACTACCATGTCAAAGACTAAATATCTGATATGCCAATAAATCGACCCATACTGCTCTGGCGCCCATGGCCGTCGCTCAAACCAGCAGTTGAATGGCTTCCATGTTGTTGGGTCCTTGGACCACCCAACGATTGACGTCTCATTGAAGCTGCCCCAGAGTTTATAACATATTTAACATCCAGCGGTTGCCGCCTCTTCAAAGCTAGCAAAAGTTCGGTGATGCACATAGCGTGCAAGCAGCTTAGTTTCGACCTTCTCCAAACCCAACTGGAGAACCTCCAGGCAAATGTCACAGGTCCTGCTCGGGCTCGCCATTCTCGCAATGAAGCTTCAACCTCTGTCCGAACATGAGGAGCATGTGGCAAGACAATTTCTGCACAAACTACGACGTGGAGGGTGGTTTGAATCAGCCGCGAGGCAGACCTGGAGCGGGGTGGTGCTCACCAAGGCAGACTCACGAATCAAGAGCCAGCCTACCTGCAGGAATATGAGCTAAGCTGAAAACCTCAAGCCATGATTGGGGGCCTTTCACACACAATAAACTGCACTTTTAGCTCAACATTACCTAGACTTGAGTGGAGGGCTGGGGCAGAATAAAGTGATCAGGGGTAGCGCGAGACATCTAACAGTGGTCGGTGCTAGTGTAGATCATTATAGAAGGTGCTTCCTACTCCAGCCATTGACAACAATCCTGTAATTTCTAGTGGTTAGTGGTTGATGGAAACCTCAATTGCACCCAGAGACATCCCGATCAGTGGCTGGGTCTCGAAGAAATTTGGCCGATTGTGAGACACACTGATTGTCAGTGCCTCGTTGCACATTCATTAATTCGAGAGGAAAAGCCACAGATAAATTGCTGTTGTGTCTGTACAAATATAGTCAACTATTGGCGCCACTTTCTCACCCACAGCCACGCCGACTCTCAGCCTCAGGTGTGCAGCCGACAGAAACAGGAGCGATCATCTTTTGCGTAGCAGCCGGGCGCAATCACAAGCCGGATCTGACAGGTAAAAAGCGACAACGCATTTCCCCACCGCTAATTGTGTCGCTAATTGTGTCGCTAATGATTTTTGCTCCTAAGCCCCGCCCGGTAGGTGCGCCTAGCCAGACGCTAAAACAGCTAGTGAAACGGGGCCAGCGCATTAAAGCACATGAGCTAAAAGTATTATGCAGGGGCCAAAGACGGAAGCTCTGGCAATCACCTCAGCCTTCACTGTAAGGGGCAGGTCTGATCGAATAGCACTATGGCTGAATGAAACATGTGCATACTATGGCAGCTTAGGAGGCTCCTTCATTAAAGTGGCAATTTAAACAAGCATAAATAGGGCTGTAAGGACCCTCTTCTTTTGCCTCTGCAGAACCAACATCGTCTGCTCTTGTCTTCTCCGCTGTTTAACGACCTTACCAACGTCACTTAATCCCCTTCACTCTTCACATACCCAATCATATCATGCGTTGTGCCATCGTTCTCGCTGTCGGCGCGACTCTTGTCGCTGCCCACCCCGCTGCCGAGCACCTCGACAAGCGCGACGCCGAGGCCTGCGCGTCTGTCGCCCAGAAGATCCTCCCCGACCTCAACAGCATTCCCACCCCCACCGGCTCGCTCGAGAGCTTCCTCGCCAAGCAGACACAATTCGCCACCATGACCGACTCGTGCGAGCTGCCAGCCGTCACTGGTTCTCTCGCCAAGGAGTACACCTCGTACGCCTCCCAGCTCAGCTCGTGGTACATGGATCAGAAGAGCGGACTCTCTTCTCTCCTCGACGCTTGCTCTGACGTCCCTGAGGTCAAGTCTCAGATCGACGCTGTCACCAAGACCGGCACCATTTGCGACAAGGTTACCTGGGCCTCGGAGACTGGCTCCGCTTCCAGCAAAGACGATGACAAGAAGGGTGATGACAGTGCTGCTGGTTCCAACTCTATCAAGGCCGGCATTGTTGTCGCCGTTGCTGGCGTTGCTGGTGTTATGATGCTTTAAGCAGCTTCATGGCGAAACATTATAACAGAGCATACCCGGGGTTGATGGCGTTTTTTATCCATCTAGCTTAATACTGGCTAATACATATTTTATAATTTGAAACACATATTGTTACTTTTCTAAATTCTTGAGGCTGGTCCTTTCACTGGACTCTTGTGTGTGAAATCTGTGCAACGGTTCGAGTTCACAAAAAAGGCTTGGGATGTTCCAATCTCCGCATTTGCGTGATCGACAGGCTGCTTACTGCTCCACACAGCCAACATGTGCCGTAAGCCGGGCGAGTCATATGTCCTCGAGGCTGGGTTCTAGCAGTATGGAAATTGGGAGCTGTTAGCCACAATCTAAAAGAGTTTACTCACATGGATATCAGACCTTGAATGAGTCGGTAAAGAGTTGACATACGATAATCGGCAATGGATTTCTCTTGCTATCACAAAAATTCCAAAAGTTACCATTGCTAGAATTGCAACAGTCACACCGCTAGCTTGGAATATGTCTCAAATTATTCAGTGCAAACATGCGCAGGCCGTCGATCAGGACGTCATCCAATCCTTCATAGCTGTTCATCCATGCCATACAAACTTGTCCAGGCCAAAATTCTTATCCACCATCGTCCACGGGAATAATGTTAGCCGAGTATTATTCAAGCGTCGCAAGATTGTCAAGTTGAGCACGAGGACGCACGGGTATTCACCAATTCCGGTTGGTATTCTGCACCAAGAACAATCAGCATACCCCAGAGTGGCAGATCTAACCATCATGTAAAGTCCAAACACGCGCATGCCTCCGTCCCTGATGATGATTGTCAATAGTGTTGAAGGACAGTGATAAGAAATCAAATATACTCCCATCTGAGTGATCGTGAATTGTCACTAACCTCAAGATTGCGAAAGTCACGGCACACAGCCAGATCGATTACCCATCGACCTGACCTCCAGGTTGCAAAAGACTTGACCATCTGAGCTTGAGTGAATAGACATCAGGCCAAAAACGCCAAGACTTACGCTGAAGCTGCCTAAACCTTTTTGTCATCTGGTCTAAAGTGGTTATTTGCGATGTCCTGAGGCAGGCTCCGGTGAAGGAGGGGGCGGAATGAACTGTGGGGTCCCCGCATTTCCCGGCCCGGAACACGGCCTTATATAGCCGTCCTTGCCGCGAATCAGTTTCTTTACTCTGCCCCCCGTCTCTGTTCTATCTGCAAGCCCGCCAGAAAAGATCGATGTGTCATAATGTCGTCCACCCATGACGACTCAGACGGACCCGAGAGTCGTCGGAAGAGAATTCGCCAAGCCTGCCTCAACTGCAGAAGAAAAAAGGTCCGTTGCACAGGCGAGAAACCTGTCTGTAGTTTCTGCCTTCGGCTTAAGCAGGATTGTGTCTACGCTGAGGATGGACGTAGTCTTCGAAGGACGTCCCTCTCTTACCGCACCGGGTATGACGAGGTGTCTGATGCTGCTATGGTACTGATCCTTGTTTGCGATGCTCATATGATAGCTGCTAATCGTCAAGAAGGACACTATCGCAGCAAGGTTCACTTCTCTCGAAGATCAAATCTCAACCTTGCAGGCTACAGTAGAAAAGTAGGTCTACCATAACGTATTCTCCATGATCCCTCTATCTGATCAACATATTCAGATTGCTACCGCTCGCTTTGAATCAACATCCTCCACCATGCAAGCGTACTCATCACCAAGCCAATACGCCAAGTCCGGCTCTTCTTCAAACACCCTTAACAATACCACCCATCGTCAATGAACGCCCTCAATTGAATTCCCTTCTCTTTGCCGCCGATGTGTATTTCCGCTTCTGCCACAGTCAGCCTTATTCCCTCTTTCATGAACCGACCTTCCGTCAACGCCTGGCCGACGACTCACTTCCGACGTATCTACTCTGGGGCTTCCTTTCGGCAGCTAGACGATACTCGAGTCTTCCAGATACTCAAACCAGTACTGCAGATGATGCGTCGAGCTATGCCGCGAAAGCCTGGGAGTGCATAGATCTACCTTGGACTGGTACCGCCGCTCCACAAAAGGTCCTTAATGTTGTCCAGACTATCCTGTTGATCGTTAGCACGGAGGTCCCAGGTGAGCCAACTTCACCTTTCTGGATGAATCGCCCGTATCTGTGGACCTGCTAACTGTGATCCCTTAGCTGGCCTCTGCAGTCAAGCCCACATGAAGCTCGGTTTTGCTGTCCGGCTGGCACAAAACAACAAAATGCATTTGGAGCCAGATGCTTCGATGCCAATCGCCGAGCGCGAAGAACGAAGGCGAACATTCTGGTCACTCTATTTGCAAGATAAGCTGATTAGCTTGTCCCGTGGACGTTTTTGCGCCATCAGAGACGAGGAGTGCAAGGTTTCTTTACCATGCTCAGAAGAAGCGTTCAAGGAAGAGAGGGAGGAACAGACACCTTTGCTCGAAGACTTGACAGGCGAATCCGTGGAACAAGAGGCTATTGAGAAATGCTGTCCGCTTGGTCTGATCAACGTAATGGCATCGATTCTAGGACGGGTATCCCACTACGTTTTACACGATACTAAGAACACCGGGATAGTGCTTCCATGGTCCTCGACAGCCCCCTATTCCACTCTGTCATCAGCTTTGCTTCAAGCCGAGCATTACTTTGGCATGAGCGAAGACACGACAGAAACTCTCAAGCAACGATGCACGGTCGATGGTGTCGTTGATCAACATCTTGCCGGATCGTTCATCTTTGCCAAGACTATGTTCCACCTTTCTCACTGCTTGCTTCACCACCCTTTCTTGATACAACAGCGACTTCAATCGAGCAAGCAGAAGGCCCCGCCTATTTTCATGAAAACCGCGTGGGAGAAGTGTCGAACGCATGCGACAAGCATCACCGACTTGCTGTATATGAAAAGCCAAAATGTTCTCATACTAACATCTATCTATGGGTACTGCATTATGGTCGCCGGTACGATCCATGCCCTGTCGATGAATGACGAAAGAGGCGTCATTCGAGAAGAAAGTCAGAAACACTACCTTGCCGCCATGGAATCTTTACAGGACCTATCGCGTTACTGGGGGCATGCTGCTTTGATGGTAAGTCAACCCATGAGCTTTTCACTGTGTAGTGCACCAGTTCTGACCCAAAATTCAACAGGTTAAGCGTCTTGAACGATTCCATAATCAGTGCGAAAGTCGTGGTCAAGAACTGTCACCATGTACCACGAATGTGGAACGCACTCCAGGAGACGTAAAGGCTCTGTGGCAAAGTGTCGACTATACATCCCTTTCAACTCCGACACGACCTGGAAGTCCCACGCTGGCTGCTCCCCCTGTGAACGGAACAGACTGGGCTCTTTCGACCGACATGTTTGACTTTAGTGGATTTGGAGGGTTTGCGGAAGGCGTTGATGTCTTCAGTATCTCGTTTGTCGATGGCGATATGATGCTTGATAGTGAACTAAACAGGGAACTCTAAGATTACCTCATCATAGTATATTAACAGTGTAATACGTCACTTCCCGCACATGGATCACAATTGAGTCTATTCTATGATATCCTATCAACTGTAGCATTTGAGTATAACACTCTCATGTGGGATAACCTCAGGATACTCAGCGCTCGGAATCGAAAACAATATCATTCTGCTTGCGCATATCCTCCATCACAGTGAGAACACTACGGCTGAGTGCCCTCAAATCGGCTTCGGCTGTTTTATCTCCTTCCTGTATGATGCGACCCAACTCCTTCGCCTCCCAAGTCAAGTTCAACATGCCGCTGTACTCAGGGTTGGTGTCACCCAACTGTTCGGACTCTTTGGATCCGCGAGGAATGAACTCTATGGTGTTGATGTCTGTGGCATTGGAAGGCTGACCTCCTTCAATTTTAATGGTGCCTTTCTCACAGTAAATCTCAGTCGGTGCGGTCGAGGTATAGATCTTGCTTGTGTTGGCGTGCACCGTAAACTTCTGGCTGTGTTTGGAGGTCTCAGGAGTGTATTGGAGAATAATCGGGCCACCGCCATCAACCCCAGTTCCAATAATGACAGGGAAGTATGTCTGATTCGCAGGTGTGCCGAAGAGGCGGAGAGCGAACGTCACGACATAACATCCCATATCCCAAAGAGCACCTCCACTAAACTTGGGCGAGACAACATTGGGGATGTTGGTTTCGGTAATTTGACTGACACGCGATGAATAGATTGCCATTGACAAACTTGCGCCATAGATCTTGCCAAACTTCTCTGTCCTGGTTTTTTCGTCGTCGAGCAGACTCTGCAGTGTCTTGAAGTTGGGCTCTTGGATGTGACGGTAGGCCTCCAGAATGAACAGGTCTTTTGAGTCAGCCAGCTTGTACAAGGCATCGAGCTCTTTCATGTTTGAAGCAAACGGCTTCTCCATGATAACATGCTTGCTAGCATTCAGGGCCTTCAAGCCATGCTCATAGTGCAGCGAGTTTGGCGATGCGATATACACTACGTCGATCTTGGAATCCTTTGAGAACATGGTGTCCAAGTCGTCGTATGATGAAATGGACGATGCATCTTGAATGGAAGGCGTTTCCGAGATGAACTTTTGCGCTGTTTCAAGCTTTCTGGAGTAGACTGCGACGAGCTTATACAGCTTGCTCTCGTGGCAGGATTGCACAAAAGAACTCGTGATCCAGTTTGTTCCGATGACGGCGAGGCCAAGTGGTACGGACATGGTGGGCAGATCCAATGGTTACTTTTGAGTATTTGCGTGATGTGGTGACGTGCAGTGAAATAATGATCTTTTATATGCAAGATTGGTCGGACTAGCGAAGCGGGGTACCACTGCGTCGGTACGGATACAGTCAGACAAGGAACTCAGCATCGGTAAGAAGCCCGCAAGATCTATAATTCGCTCGTATACATATGGAAGGGATATCTGCCTTGGACTGGCGAATATTTTAGCCGTGATTGGGGGGAAATCTGATATAACGAAATGCAGCTGACTGGTTCTGGCAGAGCTTTGTTCCATGACATCATTCTCTCGTCACTCATCCTCCACCTGCCCTAGAGCTAACCTGGTGTTGGCTATAAATTTGTCAATTGTGGGAGATAGATTCTGGCGTTGAAATGATATTTAGTGGTAGAACGATGTAGACGAAAGCTTAGAACACCTCAATTTTAAAATATCCTGCCGAAAGTTGATTGCGATATGTCTTTCTAGGTGTGAAGTGTGGTACAGGATTCCCAAGCTTTTACATCGTATTATGGTATTGATTGCTGCGTTACGGAGAACAGTAAAACCGCGTGTTCTAAGATTAGACTCGGTACGTGATATCGGAGCTTGGGGACACTATATTCCGACTATGGAGCCTCAATGACTAAGGCACTCGAATAGCTAATTTGCCTGATTGGCTTACACCCCATCACTATCGGGTTGTGGGCAGGTCCAGCGACCGGGAATGTCTAAGAGCCCGAGAGACCGAGCCAGGGCAGTTCATATATACCGAGACCATGACAGCCTCACATCGTTCTCATCATGTCACACTTCGCAATAGCAATTCAACATCTTCAAAATGAATCCTGGGCTTCACAACACTCATCGTTTTCAAGATTCGCCTGACCATTCTGACGCGTCCGCACAGAAGCACCCGCGGATATTGGCGTGCAATCACTGCCAACAGCGCAAGATCAAATGCAATCGTGTATTCCCTTGTACCAACTGCACCAAGGTCTAGTCTCTTCCATTATCGTTACAGCTCTGAGCTTATATTTGTAGGCCAACGTGATTTGCGTTCCTTCCACGCCAGCACCGACACGCAAGAGAAGAACCCCAAATGTCCTGCTCCAGGAGAGGATCAAAAAAGTGGAAGCCCTGCTAGAGCAGTATACTTCACAAGAATCACCCAAACAAGTTTTCGAAACTGCTGGTCTGGCACAGGATATATCGGAAGTGTCAGCAAGATCGTCACCTGCCGCGTCTAGTGCCTATACCAGCCAGGGATTGACGGGCCCTGGCAAGCTTGTTGTTCAAAATGGCGGATACAAATTCCACGACAGTTACATCTGGGGCACAATCCACGATAACGTGAGTTCGATCGTACTGGATTTTGTACAAACCAGTCAGGCTGAACCTAGGACTCATTAGCTTGTCGAGATGCGAAATATTCTCGACCAAGAAACCTCAGACGATGAAGTTTGCAAGTCTTGCGATTCGCCAGTTCCCCACGAGGATGTTGACTTACTTCTTTCCAAGACATCAGCTCTAAACCTTGCAGATGATATTCCTTTACCATTTCAGATACTTCGCCTATGGCAAATATTCCTTGAACGGGTCAATCCCGTGACAAAGATGATACATACTCCAACTACGGAACAACTTATCATCAGTGCAATGACTAACCATTCCGATGTTTCGGATAAATCACGAGCTTTGTTGTTCGCCATTTACCTTGCATCTGTCATCAGTCTATCAGATGAAGAGGCCATGACAACCCTGAACTTGCGCAAAGACGAAGCCATACAGAGATTTACAAAGAGCCTCAAGACTGCACTGAGCAAGGTCAACTTTCTCAAAAACTACGATATGGTGGTGCTTCAGGCTTTAGTTCTATACCTGGTGAGTCGAAATGAACGCCTTGGCACAAGACATTCGCTCATTCTGGCCGTAGATCTCCTTACGCGGACGCAGTAATCATGACGCAGTTTGGGTTTTGAGTGGCGTTGTTATTCGCATCGCCAATAAAATGGGTGTCCATCGCGACGGCGATACACTTGGTCTTACCCCATTTGAAGCCGAGATCCGCCGTCGTGTCTGGTGGCAAATAATAGTCCTTGACTCGATGTACGCAGCAACTTCCGGGATGAGGCCGACATTTTTACCCACAGGGTCCAACACCAGGATACCTCACAACGTCAACGACACAGACTTCTCTGTTGAATCTACAGTGATTAAGCCTAGAGACGGTCCTACAGACATGGCATTTGTCTTGGTGCTGTATGAGATCATAAATTTCATCAGAGAACATCCAATGACAGACTTTGAACATCTGGTCTTCGGCGGACGAGACATTGAACCAGGGACTCCTGAGTATATCAAACACCTTGATCTCCTCAACGAAATGAGAGCTTTAGCAGATCAACTGGACGCTAAAATCAGCGAGGTCGAGAAGCAATACTGCGACCCATCAGGGAATGTGTTACAAACTCTGGCCCTAAATATTCGCTCATTCATCGTCAGCCAAGCCAAGGCTATGGCAATACCCATCCACGAAACACCAGAATGGGGTACTGAGGTCAACAATTCTAGAGACAACTTCTACCGCATCTGGATCACACACAACGAGAACGAGATCGCGCTTTACGAGACAGCGCAGCGTGGTCCTTTCCTGTATATGTTCAAATGCTTTTTCCACCTCGACTCGCTTCTCTTTCTCGCTACCCAACTCGTCGACCGCTCGCCAGTCGGGTCGCTTGCCGAGCGTACGTGGCGCCTCTTCGATCGCTTCTATTATTATCACGAGCAATTATGGAACTTGAATCAGCGCTGGACTCTGCATCTAGCCCGGCTTCTATTGAAAGCCTGGGGAGCACGCGAAAAGACTCTCCAACAAATTGAAGTTGCTGTGGATGAGCCTCCATTCATTTCAAAACTCAAGCTGGCTGTATTGCAGACTGAGATGATGTGGATGAGTTATAAAGACCAACCTGCTCAGATCCCTGGGGGTGGTTTCCTGCAGAATCACCTCGAACCGATGCAATTTGGGGAGGCTTTGCACGATGACATACTGCAGGGCTCATCTTCGAATGGAGGATGGACGGCGACAGGAAATGACCAAAGCATAGAGAGCCAGACACCTGTTTTGCCATTATTTGGATTTTTTAATAGTACGGCGACTAGTTGGTAAATCATTTGTAGATCTATGAGAAAAATGCTGTCAGACACGACATTGAGTGCGAGGAAAGCCAACGGTAGTTTAAGAGTAGATAAAAGCCGCTGTCTTTCGAGGTATTTCTTTAATGGAAAAACTGTCTCTCATAACCACCTCCCAGATTCATATTAAATTAAGAAACGCTTCCGGCAAAGGCCGCTCTTCCGCCCAAGCTTCAATTCCCTGAGCAAATAACTCTGGATATTGCAAGTTCCAACCATGTATAGCACCTTTAACCACACAAGCAATACTCTTCCTACCGTCCTCGCGACCTGCCATTCGAAAAGTCTCTACGATTTCTTTTGTGCCTTCGATATTATCACCTTGATCCCCGGCGACAGCCAGTATTCTTTTGTCGTATCCAGCGACTTCTTTTACAGCCTCTTGCTGCCACTCGGCAAGACCTTGATAGGCATTCTTAACCAGATCCCAGTCGTTGTTTGCAGCAATCTCGTTCTTTAGCAGAGTATGCTCTTTGAGACCTGCCCTCCAAACGCCGAAGGTATAAATGCCGCTACCCAGAACAAACTTGAGCCCGTAGTGTAAAAGGCTAGGTCGCTCAGCTGCCCAGATTTGCCAAGGGATGAACGGGGCAGCGCCTGTGACAAAAGCCGATTTAACGAGCTGGGGATGTCGGCGGATGATTTCCATCGACGTGAAGCCACCCAAGGACAGGCCGACGACATGCGCTTGTCCACCGTGGGCGTGCTTCCTAATGAGATCTGCAACAGTATCTGCGCCCAGATCTAGTGACCAAGGCCCAATATCTTTGGACTTTGAATGTTGGGGGAGGTCCGGGACAATTAAATGGTAATTCTTGAGGTAGGGAATGACGTGCTCCCATTCGAGGCTGCAGGAAAACAGGCCGTGGATGAGCACAATGGTTGATTGACTAGAATCATTGAATGACTTGAATGAAAGTTCTCGCTGGGGTAGGATGGTTTCCGCCATAGTTGCTAAACCTTCCTGTTTGAGAACCTCGGAAGTGTAGTTGTTAGATCATGACATGTTTGCACTCAGGAACTCAATTAGGTGATCTCCATGGACGAATGACCACACTAGCATGGCCGGCCTGGAGTTTATCCGATCTTACTCCAAAATCAACTGGCATCCTTCGGAATATCGAGGTCAATAACCCTGCTGTGCCAACTTAATAGGCACGAGATTAATGCGGAAATTGGGGTGACCTAGCATCCTCCTCCTGTGGCAATGGCAAGGACCACATTTGGAGTGTAAAGCGAAGGGCCCCATGTCCAATCAATTGACGCTACCCGATGGTCTTATAGCTGGCCCGTCATAATCCCGCCAAGGTACTGTGCTCGCTCGCCAATGAAACCATTGCTACTGACGTCTGGCGAGTCAGGGTCTACCATGGCCTTTGTGCGAAGGATTTGAGCCAATGCTTGCGTTCTTTCAATTCTCGGCTTCGGCCTGGCCAGGCTCGAACGTAATTGACTTCCAATATTAATTTTCTTTCACCTGACTTCCCATATCCCATGGTGTAATGTCCTGATTACATTCGAAGTTATGGAACAACGCATAGCTAGAATCCTGCCCCTTCCAAGATGCCTCCATAACATCTGAAACTGTAGTAATCTTCAAGTCGGGAAATTTCTCATCCAAGAAAGGAGGATCTATCGGAACAAGGTATCGGCCAATGCCAGCCTGGTAGTGAATCATAGCAAAGAAAGTTTGATCGCCATCTCCGAGGCCGATGGAGGGATAGTCAGGAAAAAAGAGATTTTGCCAGACTGTAGCTTCTCCAAGCTATCGACTGCAACCTCGAACCTGTAACCTAGCAATGATCAGCTTGTTGTCTCCTCAAGCTAACATCCATCTCATCTCTTGCACTCTCAGCTTTCTTGACTGATTCATTGAAAGACAGTGTATTGGCTCGAATGGCATTGGCTTTATTCCACTTCTCAAGGTCCATAAGTCGGGCGACGAAGCGAGACATGTCTTGCGATGTGAGAAAACTGGCCTGTATACTTCCATTCTCAGGAATAACAGCCCACTTGCTCTTCATGATGAGAATGTTGATCTAGGGCTTTAGATCGCACTTCCAGTGCGGCATTCCATAATAGTCTAGAAACCAACCGTTTGCGATACGAGTAAATATGAGATTTGTCTTTTCGAGCTCATCAATAGCTTCAAAGGTATACCGCGTCAGTGGCGAAAGCTCGATATCCCTGAGTTGTTGTTAATAGATATCAGACATTCGCATCAATTTCAAACTCTTTGACGTGTAGCATGTCGAAGCTGCTAATAACGAATCGCTTCGTACAAGTAGAGCGCTCAGCGGCCTTGATCAAATTCTTCTGAGCTTGATTCGCCTCGGGTGTATTGACACCGATGGCGCTGATGAGAATATGAACTCCTGCTGCTTCAAGTTCCTTCGTAATGCCATCAGCATCATCGTAGTCTACTTTTAGGTAGTTCACTGCGCCTTGGGCAGAGCGTTCCCGAATATTGATAAGTTGATGATGCATCAGGGTTCTTGCAGTCGGCCACCTTTCTAGAAAGAACATATACTTTATGCTTGCCACATTCCATGAGGCCGTCCACAATGATACTGCCAACACTACCTGTGTCGCCCGCAACTGGGATGACTTTTATGATGATGCTATTTATGCTTGTGTAATAGAATGAGGGGAAATGGGTGTTTGGATAAGGATGTCCTTGAAATCATGCGAGGTGTGGTTTGTGTCTCTTTGCCTAGAACTTCGTTGAATTTATAGCCATTATCATTGCCATCGTTTGAGGTGCAAAATCAGCAGGCATGTATATGGAAGTTCTACCAACCGTGCTGGTGTAGGGATGCGATATACTTCCCTTTGTGGTAGTAATCCCAACCTCGCCACCTCATACCACAATCGGTAGCACGGACATCTGATATACTGTTTTAAATCGTGGCGAATCATTTAACATAGGCAAATTGCATTAGGTTGGATTTGAAAAATTGTAAAACGAATGTCCTCCGATATGGAAGCTGGATTCCGGCTACATCCAATACATTCCAGGAATATCAACCAACACCTAGCGCCCTAAAACACGCAGGGTTTCATCACAACTGGCTTCGCTGGTAAACAGCAGGTTCATCCACCTCTAACACGTCCTTCATATTCTCCCACAACTTGACTGACTCAAAGACAGTCTTGTTTGATGTAGGACTGTCAACGAACCAACTGAGACCGACAGAGTCCTTCGTGTCAGCGTAGACCATTGTGGACAAAGCAAATCGATCGTTGGCAAACACCTCGAGAACATCGCCATCGCAAAAGATTCGCAAGTGAAGCTTCTCCAGCTCCTCTGTCCCATGATTATCGGCATAGAAAAGAGTGAAAGGACCTGCAACGGCGCTCTTTTCGATGTCGGTTTCTTGGTTTGACTTGGATCTATCCACGGTTATTGTCTCGCCCCTGGGGGAGAAGTAAACAGGCGTTCCTTGGGTTAGGTCTTCGTTGTGTCGAATCCAGAATCCTATTGCTCCAGCATTTGGCGACACTTTGATAGTGGCCTCTAACTCCCAGCTGGAAGAGTATGTGTTGAGGAGTTTTCCATAGCTAGAATGGGCGTCGATACTGTTCCAGTATGAGGGACTGTCACGTCTGAGTGTTTGCAAGTCTGGTAGGGGCCGAATGCCCAATGTCTGCACTGTTGATGACCCTTCCCCGTTATCGGTTGCCTTTATGCATCCAACCTCTTGCAATGACGACCCAAGCGTCCTCGTGATGTTATCGGCCGTGTATAAGAATAATTCTCGAGGAATGGCAAGGTATCCTGTCCAACCCTTGGATTCTCGTCGCGATAGGGTCAGATCGTCCTCCTTTAACCATCCCCAGACGATTCTGTTTTTGGTCACAGGATGTTCATAAGAGTTGGGTGCATAGAGACACCCGTGGTCTAGAATTCCACTGAATTCGGGCTTGATCCTTGGACCTTGCGCAGTCTGTTCGAGGGATCCAGCCATCCAGAGTGACCACTGCTCACTGCCTTCCTTTGCACCTGGTTTCACTCCACCTTCTGTCCCCATAAGCAGAAAAGGGCACTCCTCAGACTCGCTCCGGAGAGTCATGAAGTTGACGCATTCCCAGTTTACGCCAAAATCACCTCCCCAACGACCAGATGGGCTGAACCCTGCAGGCAGGTCGACCAGAGGACCAAGATACGTCCACTGTGTCAAGTCGGTTGGTGAGACAGCATAGAGAAATACTGTAGGTCCACCGCCAACAACACCACCGGATACAAAGCCATACAGGCTTACCTCGCCACGCAGTTCATCCAAGGCAGGCCATTCGGCAAGGAAAGGGTCTCGAAATCCCGTGACGGTAACGCCGTCAGGCTCGCCCTCTAGAACAGGGTTCTGTTCGCTTTTTTGCCAAGTCTTACCGCCATCACTCGAAGTCGCTACCGAGAGACCTGCGCAATTGCGGGTATATGGCAGTGTCCAGTGGATGGGAAGATGTGCGATGGAGGAATAAATGACTGTAAGTTGTCCTTGCTCGCCTTGGAGTCCGGTTGGATGGAGACAGCCTGTGAAAATCCCTTCCTTATCATATGTTTCGGAAGGTTCCAATACGGGGTTCTGGGTGTTTTGCTTCCACGTCAATCCGTCTTTGCTTGTGTAGTGACCCCAGGTGATGTCACCCCATTCGCAGGATTTGGGGTTCCCTGGTGGCGAAGTTAGCTTCAGGTATGTTGAGAGTCTTGATAGAAACAGTCCGTGGACCAGACTTACATTGGTATGATAAGTGATATGTCCCCGTTGAAGCATCGTATCCAGGTGCACAAGGGTCGTTTATCCAGCCTCGCGGCGCCTTGAGATGGTATGTTGGCGCAGGGTGCCACCGTGGGCGGAGAGCAGCAGCCTTGACCGTCATTGCTGATGCTTGTGATGACGCTTTGATGGAGGATGTCGTCTATGGCTATGGGTTATCGCGACTTGATGCCACAAAGAAGGTTGTAATAAAGCTGATTGATATAAAGCTGAGAGGTGTGATGTTATACATGAGCGAGTGGTCACCGAGGTTTTGCCTAATAAGTAGCCAATTCAGCCGTGTCAGACTGCCGATGTCGTCGGACCGACATGCCGTAAGGACTAGAGCCACTTCAATCATGCGATTTTGTGTGGTGGGCCCCTTAGTGTAGATCACTTGTCGCGACTTGTCACCTGAGGCTCATCGATTGATTCAAGGTTGACGCTAAAATGCCCGTTTGCAGTCTCGACGGTCCGAGATGAGATATCCCTTGACCGGTTATTACCCCATAAAGCTGGCGGTCGAGATGGGCCAGTAGGGTGAATTCCTGGGTTGACGTGCTTAACGGATGCCAAGATTTACATATGATACTCAATTTATTGCTTTTTCCTGCTCTAATGATACATATCCATCATGATGCACAGACCACGTATCATCGTGCATCAACCTCGACTGCTCCAGTGCTATCGCCAAATTGATCCACGCGCGCTTTGGCAAATTTGCGTGCACTGACTCTGTGCTCAAACAAAACATCCAACTCTCCATAAGTCCTGCCTTTTGGCTCTGGCAGTCGAAAGTACGCCCAAACCATGATAAGAAAACAAAATGCTGCCCAGAAAAGGCCTGTTTTTGCTCCCCAGTTCCAGGCATGTATACCAAGCATTCTTGGCATGAGGGTGTTATTTACCAGGCCCGCCATATTGTTAAAGCTGCGCGCAAGCACAATAGTCTTTGCTTTAAGACGCGTAGAGGGGATCTCAGCGACAATGGTGTAACAAATTGGCCCCACCGCCAGGTCGTAAATAAAAGTGTAGAAGATGAGCAAGCTGCCAACTGCCCATCCAGCCTTGTCTTGGGGGGCAAAGCCAAGACCGCCGACGACAAGAAGTATAATAAAAAGCGAGCTTGTGCCTGCGATATAAAGAGTACGACGACCGTACTTGGACATGAGGAGCCACGAAAGTATGACGCCAGTTGCGCCAGCAGAATACTGTACAATATTAAGTGTGAAGGCGTTATTTGACGACAGCCCGGCGCGCTCATAGAATTGGACAGAATATCCCATGAGGACACTGCCGCACATAGCCTGGGCGACATAAGTGATGGATGCGATCTCAGTTCGCCTCAAATCAGCCCTCATAAAACAGTGCCAGTAATTTGTGCCTGCAGACGTGGCCTTTTCGAGCTCATTTGTCTCGTGAATCATGGAAACTTGCGCATCTGCATCGAACTTGATGTCAGACCGAGGACTGACAAGCGTAAGGATAGCTTTTTTGGCGTCCCCATGGCGGCCCACACGCACCAGCCACCAGGGCGATTCGGGTGCAAGAATGGTACCAATTATGATGAATGGAGGCCAGATCCATTGAAGCGCGAAAGGTACGCGATAAGACCACTCGTTGGCTAGATCCAAAAGGCCACGCAGGACGCCTGCAGAAATCAGCTGCCCCATGACCCAGCAGAGGTTCACATAAGCTGTAAGATAAGGGCGAAGAACTACAGGGGCAATCTCAGACGCGTACGCCAACGCCAGGGTCTGAAAAACACCCCATGGTATACCCATAAGGATCTGACCCGCAAGGATCATCTCGATGTTCTTTGCGAAGAACACGATAAATATGAAGGCGACCATAAGGAGTTGAGCAAGGATCATAGTCTTTTTGTATCCAATAGCATCAGAAACCCAGCCGTTGAGATAAAGGCCAAAGATCTGGCCGCACATGCCGCCGACTTGAATGTACGTCTGCCAATCTGCAGAGATAACCATGCCGCCGTCAGGGGCTGGCTGATTGCCGTACTTGTTCCGGAAGCTGCATATTCATCAGAGTTTGTGGAGTGCTGTAGACACGGGAGACGTACGATTCGTAGCCATAAAATGAACCAATGAGAGCAACGTCGTAACCTTCCATGATAATAGCCGTGGAAAATACCAGGGAAAAGGCAATGGCTTTTGGGTAAAGCCGTAAGGCATCGCGAAGGGTAAGCTCATGCTCTAATGCTGTGGCAGCGCTTGCTTCGGCCTGCTGCGACTGACCCCCCGAGCCAGCCTCCGCAGCGTGCTCCCCGGGTACCTGCTTTCCGGAGACCATGGTAGTTGAGTTGGAAGAGGAAACAGTAGCTAACGACGCGTTCTTGATGTCTCGGTCCATGTCGGAAAACAAGGTTTGGAGAGAAAAGGAATATCAATCGGACTGCCCTGATGGAATACGGCTGCGCTAGACTGGGATTCAATTCCGCAGACTGTAGTGGCCGAAGGAGTCTCCCTCCTTTGTCACGATTAAATCAGAGTCTAAAGCCGGTGGGTCGGCTCAACGCGACGGCAAAGTCAGTTCCTCTCCTGACGTGAGGCCTCGAGAGCAATCGTCATCAGTCCAAACTTGGCGAAAACTCGTCGGTCCGGGTAAGGGCGAGTCTCCAGTATCCCCAGAATTAGTTCTGAGGGTCGTTTGACGAGTCTGGGGAGAGTGTACCGGCCGGTATTGATGCGATAAGATGCGGGCCAAGCAAAATCTGGGGTTAAGGAGAAGAGAAGCTGGGGCGTTTAGGGGGGCGAATATTGGGACGTCTCGTCGGTCCGATGGATTCAGAGGCCTGGGCTTCGAGCTAAGATTGATTTTTGATTGGATTTTTGTTTCGTCGGACCGACGAGAACCACCCTAACTGAAAGAGGAGTGGGTACTAACTTTTAGAGGCAGACGGTCTTCTCGCCGAAATTTCACACGACACAAATTCTGCCTTCCAATCAGGCCAATGTCTACTGAGTTGAAGGTCTGAGATACTTTGGTATTTTGGTCGGACAAAACTCCTTCGACAATTCATGCTCCAAGACATCCTTGGCTGAAGAAGCTGCGACGAACTATTATTTACTGACCTGATTCTAACTCGTATCGATTACTAATGGTGATTCCCCTTCTTCGCCAGTTTACCATCTTTCCACATGGCCATCTCATATCGTTCACAAAGCAACGCTTTTCAAAGAAATGGCACAAATTCAACAGGAATTCACCTCAAGTGTCATCACCCTCCGACTCTGATACCTGACTCGTGCTCGCTGGCGGGTGGACAACTACCCTACGTCCTCCAGTCAACATCGAGCTCAAGCCTGATATCGCGTGTCGCCTGATGGTCAAGATATGGTGGAATGTGATATGAAATTATTCTGTAATGTATTCAGTGTCAGTATGAGCTCAAGAAAAGCCCGGGTCACTCTCGAGCGTGTCGTACCAAATTGTGGGAAGTTGATTTTTGTATCGATCACATGTTTCTCGAATTGAGTTCACAACGATATCACACTACATAAAGAAAACAAAAAGAACAAAAGATGCAACCAGTCCCAATCTAAGCTACTAGATGTACAAATCACATATCTACGGGGATGTTTGCTCGCCAAAAAATAAACTTAATCGAAAATAGGCATATTTTGACTGTGCGGTTCTCTCGTCCGCATTCTTGGCAGAGATCGGGAGATCTTCAAGGCAAACCGGGGCAATGCCTAACCTCACTTGTATTAGCGCTCTTGTTTCTTTATCTCGTATTAGGTGAATCTAATCTGCTTTGTGCAAGTATTGGAAATATTATTGCCAGATTGCACAGCATTGCCGACGCGCAAAATTCGCATGTGGAGATAAATATGAGCACCAGTCGGAGTAGGAGTAATCTCTTGGCATCTCTATTAGTTTGACGAATCCTTCACGCAAACAAATGGCTTCGACTGGAACTCCCCTTGGCGTCTTCATCCGATGTTTGTGCAGTTTGGACATGTCCCACTAGGGAACAACTGCCGAGCTTTGGGTGGAGCAAAGCTGTATAACCTCGTGAATAATCCCGGGTCAAACCCTGGGTTGCTGTGGCGGGGCAATGGCTTTCGTGGCATTGCTTGAGAAGTTACCTAATATGATTCGCTCTAATTGATAAAATCCCACCCCAATTGGGCTTGTACTGCATCAATTGTCGCTTGGTACTCGATTGTAAATGGTCTGTTCGTAGCCAAGTCCACGCACCGACATACATGTATGTCCACGACATGTGACACTGCAACCTTGGAATCGGATATCAGATCATATTGGTCAAGATATCCCTCACATAACTGATGATAATTGAAGAGTTGAATGTCACGGCCAATCAGTCCTGTCTTTCTTTCGGCACCATCTAGCATATTTCCTTTTGCCACCCATCAATCGCCACGATATGTCTGTAACCAGCCCAAAAAGCGACTCTCCGAGATCACCTCAGCAGAGAGATGTCCCCGCTTCGACACAAACGATCGAGGTCGACGATGCTGTTCTAGATGATGACGACGATGACGACGATGACGACCCAGGCCTCGGGGTCGATGCCGAAAGTTCTACTGCTTCCATTACTTCGAGCATCCTGCATTACCGCACTATCAATGGCCGAACGTACCACGGTGAGAGGGGAAATGCAGCTTATTGGTGACTAGATACGACGGCGCTAAAAGCAGTGATTGGGCTAATTACTCCAGGGGATCTAACGATGAACGTCAGAGTGAGGCTATGGATATTGCGTGCGACACCTGCTTGTATCACTAGCATTCATACGGCTCAACTAACGTGGCCAGGCATCATATGTTTACACTTGCGCAAGATGGAAGACTTCACCTTGCACCATTGGAAGAAAACATTCAGGTAGGTCGAGACACTGCCATAATATATTCATCCAATTCTGACCATGCGCTTTTCAATTTAATAGAAAGCTCTTGACGTAGGATGCGGAACAGGTATATTAGTACCATTAACTATCGGATCAAAGGACGTCATCTGACAGCTTCCCTGATTGAACAGGTATCTGGGCAATGTGAGTACCGCCACCCTTAGAGAATAAACACCATTTCTGAACGAGCAGTGATTTTGGCGACCAGTATCCAGGCTGCGAAGTCATAGGTACTGACATCTCTCCCATTCAACCGACATGGGTGCCCCCGAACGTGAAATTGTGAGTGCCACCATATTCTTCTTCGAGCGATATTTACTTATCACAATACACCAGCGAGATCGAGGACTGCAACCAAGACTGGACTTTCCCACCCGAGTCATTCGACTACGTCCACATACGCTACTTAGTTGGGTGTGTTCGTGACTGGACTAAGCTTTTTGAGGAAGCCTATAAGGTACTGAAGCCAGGGGGCTGGATCGAAAGCTTTGAAGCCTCACCGACGATTGAGAGTGACGACGGCACTGTCAAACCAGACTCGGCTATGGCCCAGTGGGCACCTATCTTTATCGAAGCTTCGAAGAAGATGGGGAATACGTTCACAGTCATTGCCGATGACACCCAGAAATCGGGTATTGAACACGCTGGGTTTAGTGATATCAAGGAATGGAACTCAAAGGTAAAGCCAAAAACCGACTCTATAGAACAATCAACGTTAACTCTGCGCCACAAGCACCCCTTAAATCCGTTCCCTAAAGACCCAAAACTCAAAGAAATCGACCAGTTTGGAGAGATATTCAGTACTCAGGATACGGAGGGCTTCGTTCTATTTGTTGCTGATACCCTTGGCTGGTCCATCGAACAAGTTCAGGTATATATTGCTCAGTTTCGACGGGAGATTAGAGATAGGAGGAACCATCCGTACTTTCGGGTGAGAACGGTTTGGGCTAGGAAGCCAGAGTGATTAGGCAATTTCGGTTAGGACTGTTTGATGCCATATATCTAGATGATATATCCATATGTTAGGTGCCTTGTGTGAGGCCATGACCTATTCTAGCACTCCACAACATCCTGGCCGGACTGTGGCCTCCCAAAGCTATCACCAAACGTGGTATCAGGGCCTCAATATCCTGTCAATCATGAGCTAGGAAACCATTACTAGTGTTTTAACCCTCGACGAAGTATGGTGACTAGCAATCAATAGTTTAGACCTACCAAATGCGTGCAGCTTCGTGAAGTAGGAGTCGACCGCATGCATCTCATACCTTCTGAGTTCCCTAGTCATTAGTGCTGTCGCGATGATACTGTACGATATCTATAAAACACAATACAAAGTGGACGATGACAATTTATGAACCTGGGGAATTGTTTTTTGAATGAAGGCTTATGGCTAGCATGTGCGTTTTGGTGTAGGATGCATGAGAACCTTATATCCCCACTGACGAGCCACTTCTTGATAACACCTGTCATGCGTTGCTGATCTTTCGTGTGCTATGTATAGGAGATCGATCTTCAACCACCACTATGACCTCTCGCATAGCAGAGCCTCAGATCGGGATCGTGTTATTCAAGATCAATGGTCTGAGCCATAGATACTGTCGCGATCGAACTTGAGTCAAGCTCCAAAGTGTAGATACCACGAGCGACCGAAAGACGGTAGCAAGCCACTTGCCGCCAACACACCCGTGAATTTAGCTGTCCTAATCTGGTATCAGCCATAACGACCAAATGCAAGAGCGTTAAAATGATCAACCATTCATCTGTGGTATGTCGGTCTTAATGGTAGTTCAGAAGACGACCCAAGCTCGATCAAGAAATGGCCGAGATATGACGTCAGTGGTGAGAAAGTCGAATCCTTCATGAATCTTACAATATCAATCAGTCTTACGTATCCATAAATCTTACCTCCAGAAAGTCTTCCTAACATAGCAAGGGTAGTGTTTTGAGAAGAGATTGATACCTCTGGTCCAGATTTAATGTCTTACGAAAAGAAATTCGACCATGAGGCGATCTTGACAAACCCTTCTCTACCAGAAGTCTACACTAAGCTGGTAGATTTGGCACAAGACTTTGCCATCCTCGGTGCAATCGGCACAACCAAAGACTTGGTTTCACTCCTACTCCGAGATACCACCTCCCACTGGCAGCGCAAGCAGCTTCAAATTTTCGAGCCTTTTTTCGCAGCAGCCAATGAATGGCCAAATGAGATCCCCAGGAGGAGAGAAGCGAGGCAACGGCAGAAAGGGCGGCGGCTAAGCATAATCTTGACACTGAGGGTAGCGATGTCAGACAGGACGAGGAGGGGCAGCTGCGGGAGCAACTAAAAAGAGTCGAAGATGCCGAGTCCAATCACGATAATCGCATGAGTAGCTCATCTCTCGCGAACGCTCTCTACCTTGCTGTGAGATTAGCATCAAGGAAAGTATCTGATATCAACAAAGTTCGAAATGATACGAGAGTCCAGGAAATCCTCGAACGTGTCGCCAAGAAACTTTATAATCCTGGTGTTATTCGGTTCCTTGCCGGACGGCACGAACTTTGCGGGCTTCTTTCTACTGGGATGTTGGCTCACAAGGTCCCTGTCGACGAGGACAAGCTCAAAGCACTAGGAGAAAATGTCGTCAAAACGTTTGTAGAACGTTTCAAGGATGGAAGAAAAGCACACGAATTCGAGTCAAGGCCCATGAAAGAGCTTTTGCTGGAGTTGGAACGCAACACTAAAGCCAAAACTGGGGGATATTGGGCGGCGATGGAAGAACCAGCCCCTCAAACGCTCTTCATTCCGCCTGCAACTGACGAGCAAATTTCAAACCTAGAGAAGAGACTGGATTTGACATTACCAGATGATTACAAGGAGTTTCTCAAGATAAGCAATGGGTTTAGAGGTACCTGGAATGGCTATCACTTAGATCCCCCTTTATTTGGAGCTGACGACGTCGACTGGGTCTCTGGAGGGTTCGAGCTGCCGTTTCTTGAGTTACATGACAGTATTTCTGGGGTTATCGAACTCAAGCTTCCTGGGGATCAGCCTGAATGGCCTGATTCAGGGAAAACGATCAAGATTGGGAGTGAGGACATTCTTAGCGTTCTTCTCATCACCCCACAAAACACAAGAAAGATATTGGACGCCTACAAGCAAGCTATGGAGGGATCGGAAACGCCGGATGCGACAAAACAACAAGTGACGAAAGTCATTGAAGCTAGATATGGGAGCTACGAGGAGATGCAGAAGCTGGAGTGGGCCACGGTCGAGTCTCATGATTCTGAGACACTCCCTTGTGGGACCTTTCGGCATTTCCTGGAACAAAGACTACGTAAAACGATACGTGGTCCGTCTCCGGAGGAACGTGAGAAAGAGGCTGGAAGTGTTGCATTCAGCTGCTTGGCTGAAAGGCCTTGAGTTGCTTGCTCACCGCCAAGTCTTGTTTCGCCACCATGGGAGGTTTGGCCGGCATTTGGGATACACTCGTTAGCCGGTGACAAAATTAGAGAAAACAGTGATTAATCGTTCATGAGAGATGCTATGTATCCTAATCTTCTGAGTATTCCTGGCCCAGGTATATGCAATTTCACCTTAAAACAATGTTCCCACCTAGTAGCCCGAATTTGCTATCTTGAGAAATCCTAAAACCCACCCATTTGCCTGATCAAAATATTCCGCCCAATTTTCATTCCTTCGTGATTAATTATATTCATTCGCCTCTGGTATCTTTCGTTTCTTTTTCGCCTGTTACCCTTCCTTGGGCACGCCCTTTCCCCAACGACAATATTTATATATACCTAATTACATGACAGTGCAGATGCTCGCCGGAGGTGTTGGCGACGAGCTTCTCTTCTGTCGGTGACTCCTGGGCTGTTCGGCCCGAGATGATCGTGATTCGTGTGGCTTCCCGGTTCGCGTTGAGTGGGTGCCATGAGATTTACTGGTCTTTGTGGTACCAGTTCGTGTCGAGCGCTGATCGCATTCCTTGATTGGATGCTTGAAATGAACAGATTGCTTGGGGTACTGTGGGGAGCTGGTGGTCTTGGTTGGCCGAGGCACTCTCAACCACCAGCAGATTTCCTCTTCGATGCCAGACAGAATGACGGATAGCCTTTGTTGGTAGGGGCTGAACGAGAAAGTTCGGCTCAAGGTTGGCTTGGTTGTCTTGGCTTTCGATAGTGGGGAGAGCAACTGGCCCTGGATCTCGTCTCGGAAGAGCGGGAGGTTCTTTGCTGTTGATGATGTTAGATGAGATCGTCTGGAGTGGCAGGGTGAACTTACGGGCAGGATCAGTGTACTTGGTCTGGCTTTTGGCAGAGTTGAATAGAGCCGTGAAAGTATTCGCGGCCCTGACAATGTCGGTGCACATCTTCTTCTTGTCGTTTTTCAACTTGGTTCGGTCTTTGTGCTGCTTGGGCAACTTGATGTCCTCGAGGGCATCGACAACATCGGCGAGGTAGTTGACGATGGAGATCAGCACGGCTCTGCCCAGCAGATCGCTGTATCCGCAGGTGCCATTTGCGCGACGAGGCAGACGCTCAGCGTGGCGAGGGAAGTGAATATGATCGCTTGTTCGGTCTTTCATTATGAAGATTAAGAATGAATATAATTATAAGCATTATACTAAGTAAGATGTGAGAGATGCGAATGGTGCTATTGGAACCGTTTGTGGAACAGCAGTCTTGCTCTTTTATAGCTAGTTGAATTATTTTCGCCAGATCATCAACTTGCGAAGCGAACCCATTGATGTCGTGGTTTATACATGGAAAGTCTTGGAGCAAGGGTACAGATTAAAGACAAGTGATATCTCGAGAGTCTAGCGTCCCAAGCTTGTGGAGTTTGCAGCAGATACAATGGGTCCTGTATACTAATTTAGTGGTTTGCAGCCTGAAGTAGCCAACAAAGAGACTCGTTACGCGGCCAGCATGGCATGTTCAACGGACGAATGGACCAAACAAAGACGCTTGCATGCTGGCGAGTGGGCTTTTGGGCAAGGAGGCATGCGAGCGTGAGCTAACTCGGCCATGTATGCAACGCAAAGCACGCATCCCTGGTGCCCGGGCCGGATAGCGTGGCTGGGATGGTGAAATATGCTTGAAAAGATCGTGGGTTTTGTGGCCCAAAAGGCTTGACGGCAACTTCACAAGACGCCTAACAGTGGAGAGACGATACTTGGCAGCAGAAGAAGGCCTCGATTGCCCACAGGCCCCAGTGTTTGGGTTGGTCATTGTCGTGCTGGCAAAAGGTTCCGACCGAATCACATCATGGAATTGGCCCATTAGGCACGACAGCCGCCGTGCAAAATTTGTAAAAAAGGATTTGCTGTTACACAACGTGGACATTGGTTTCAGCATGGATCAGGTGACTTGGTGAGTGCTGCGAGTGAGTCAATCCTCAGGAACAGAGCACAACGGACAGCGAAGAGCCCATAATTAAAATTTTGCACAGGAACAACGCGTTTTAACAACACACAGTGTGGTTTCATGACTCACTAGAACGAATTGGCGGTCTTTGCGCCGATCAACTTCCCCTTATGCGTGCGCTGTGACTGTTACACTCGCCAAAGCCCTGCTGCACTTATAGCGCTCTCTGCCCATGGTCGACGGGCGTAAAAGGGTCTTGACTGCTTGAGTTCAATCAGGCGAATGAGAGCATGCGAATGTTGTTTGCATATCTCTGCATCTCGATATGCATGCATAACTTCGTGCATCCAATTCTGCTCACCTGCCCGAGCTAACCGCCCCGTTCATAACTGCTGTCCAACTTGAAGCCGCCATTTCCCATGGTACAATACCCTGGGGCCCCAGTATTTCCGTCGGCTTGATGACCGATATCGTTCTTGCCTAAAAAGATACACTTCATCTTATTGCGATAGAAGCAAATATCAACTTGGTATGCAATTTAACGGTAAATCCAGATAGCCGAGGTCAATGCCTCGAGGTGAGGAGCTGATCGTCCTTCCAAGATGGGCGGAACCCTGAGCTTGGCCCCGTTTACCCCAACTTCTGCTCAAACGCCGATTGATGGAGTAATCGTCTCTGTCGATCTGGCCAAGGCTTAATTAACTCTCAGGGCTAATTTAAATAGCCTGAATGAACAATTAATTACTCCGCTTGTTATTATCGTGTAGCACGGAAACATGATATGGTATAAGTTCATGACTGCGCTCATCTCAACAGAGCGCGTTGCCTCTGCGCAGTAAGCTTTTCGAGTTGTAATCTCAGCGCATCATGCGAATTTCGGCTTTCCTCCTCGCGGCGTCCACCTGCGTTCTCGCAGAGGATGGTCTCGATGGCTGGCTGCGATATGCTCCTCTACCAGCCCGTCATATTTCCAGCCACGCCAAGTCTTTACCGCGCAAAATCCGGGTTATTGGTGGTTCCAAGGATAGCCCACTGGGAAGCGCTGTGTCGGAGCTCCAGAAGGGCTTCAGCGGCATCCTTGACATCGACCTCGAGACGGCCAGCGACAAAAAGACTTGCGACTTCTCACAAACCATCGTGGTCACCACTGAAAAAGACCTTGAAAAAGCCTGCCATAGCAAAAAGACTTATCCCAAGCTTGAGGAGGATGGCTATTGGCTGAGCGCTTCCGGTAACTCTGTCAAGATTATTGGCCAGAATGAGCGTGGCGCTCTTTACGGTGCTTTCGAGTATCTATCCATGCTCGGCCAGGGCAAATTCGACAAGGTACAGAAAGCATCAAACCCTAGTGCCCCCATTCGATGGGCGAACCAGTGGGATAACCTCAACGGAAGCGGAACTCACGGTCCTATTGAGCGAGGTTATGGAGGCCCCTCCATCTTCTTTGACGGCATCAAGAACGTCAAGAAGGATCTGTCCCGAGTGCCGCTTTTTGGTCGCCTGCTTGCATCCATCGGTATTAATGCCGTCGTTATCAACAACGTCAATGCCGATGTGCGCCTTTTCAACACGGAGAACCGTGATGGTCTCGTTGAGATCGCCGATCTTCTTCGCCCGTGGGGTGTTCAGGTTGGTCTTTCCCTCAACTTTGCTTCGCCCAACTTGACTGGCGACTTGGACACTTTCGATCCTCTTGACAAAAGAGTGATTAAGTGGTGGCACGACTTGACAGATGGTATTTACGAGCGCATTCCTGATATGGCCGGATACCTGGTCAAGGCCAACTCTGAAGGTCAACCTGGACCCATCAGCTACAACAGAACCCTGTCAGACGGCGCAAACATGTTTGCTAAGGCTCTTGAACCTCACGGTGGAATTGTCATGTTCCGCGCTTTTGTGTATGATAAGCTTGACTGGACTGACTGGAAGGCGGATCGCGCCAATGCTGCCGTGGAGTTCTTCAAGGAGCTTGACGGCAAGTTTGACGACAATGTGGTTGTTCAGGTTAAGTATGGACCCATTGACTTCCAGGTGCGCGAGCCTGTCAGTCCTCTTCTGTCTCATCTCCGCAAGACCAACGCTGCAATCGAGCTCCAGATCAGCCAAGAGTATCTCGGCCAGCAGTGCCATCTTGTCTATCTCCCACCCCTCTGGCGAACAATCCTGGATTTCGATCTTCGCATTGATGGCAAGAAGTCTCCCGTCCGCGACATCCTCTCTGGTAAGACTTTCAAGCGTCGTCTGGGCGGATATGCCGGAGTGACCAATGTGGGAACCGACAAGACCTGGTTGGGAAGCCATCTCTCAATGTCAAATCTCTACGCTTTTGGCCGTATGGCCTGGGAGCCCACCTCAGACCCTCAGAAGATCCTCGAAGACTGGACACGATTGACCTTCGGCCTCGACGACAAGGTCCTTAAAGCTGTCACAGATATGTCTATGGCCTCTTGGCCCGCATACGAGAATTACACTGGAAACCTGGGCATCCAGACGCTCACTGACATTCTCTACGCTCATTACGGCCCCAACCCGGCTTCCCAGGACAACAATGGCTGGGGTCAGTGGACTAGAGCAACCCGCGACCACATTGGAATGGATCGCACGGTCGGCAACGGTACAGGTAATGCTGGGCAGTATCCTCCCGAGATTGCCGAGATGTACGAGAGCCCCGAAACGACACCTGACGATCTCATGCTTTGGTTCCATCACGTTCCTTATACATTCAAGCTGCACTCTGGAAAGACTGTAATTCAGCATTTCTACGATGCTCACTACGACGGTGCCAAGACTGCCCAGACCTTCTCTAAGCGCTGGGCTACGCTTAAGGGAAAGGTAGACGACGACCGTTTCGATCACGAGATGTTTAGGCTCAAGTATCAAGCCGGCCATTCCATCGTGTGGAGAGATGCGATCAACGAGTTTTACCGCAATCTTTCCGGTATCGCAGACACTAAAGGACGTGTCCGCAATCACCCATACAGAATCGAAGCTGAGAAAATGGACCTCAATGGCTATCACCCTGTCAACGTTACCCCCACCGAAACAGCCTCGAAGTATGTTGCTGTCTACACGGACAGCACTGGAACAGCTTCTACAACGCTGAAGTCTCCTAAGGGTACATATAGTATCGCCGTCAACTACTACGATGTCGCTCGGGGCAAAGCTACCTGGGCCGTCTACCTCAACAAGCGACTCATTGGTAAGTGGGTTGGCGATAACGAAGAGAAGCTTGGACACTGGCCCAGTGACTTCCTCGATGGACATTCGGCGACAAGGATGACATTCGAAGGAGTCAAGATTAAGCCAGGCGACAAGCTTGTGGTCATAGGAAAGGCTGATGGCGCAGAGAAGGCTGCTTTAGATTATATCTCGATCTTGCCGGAAGGTATTGTCGACTAAGTAGTTTTTGTTAGAAAGACAGTAAACTAAATATTATCTCAAATTGGACGAGAATCGTGATGTGTACTGTGAAGCATTCAGTGAGATTTGCGAGACAGAAGACAAGGTCTGGAAGAATATGTGCGATGAATCGTGACGAGTATTAGGAAACAATGGGTCAAAGCAAGCTGCACCGAGCGTCAGATTAACCATAGTTTCATGATACAATTTACGATAGTATTTGAAGGTGATTGTATGTGTATGAAAGTAGGTGAGTTTGGGGGATGCTGGAGTCAGATGACGAAAGTTCTCGGGGCGTTCACTTGTGTATGATACTACGACTAAAAACGTGTCATCCATACAGTATGTCTTAGGCCCTCTAGCTCTGACTCAACAAAGGCAAAAGTAAGAAGGCTGGACCATGCTGCGGCTCCAAGGCGAAACCCCCAATCGTATGATGGTCGCGTGTACAAGGTCAGTCCGAATCATTGGATCGATCATCGAAAGTAGACTATTCTAAATGCTGTTTCATATTGGCAACCGTTGAACAAGTAATTCTAGACAACGTTGAAGATGGACTATGACAATATGCACTCGATTTCAGCAGCTAGAACAGAGTCGACGAACTGATATTTATTGTGGTAGCTATCTAAGTTACTTGTAGTGCTTTTCGATCAGCTACTTTCAGCTCCTAACTTGATCCATATTCGCTCAAGTCAATCTTGTGTAACTGCGACTAATCCGTAAAACAAATGATCTCCCATATTTCAAGATGAAAGCGATCGTGTATCGTTTACAGGAATGAAGGGTTGGCGTTAGTGAGAAGTTGCTCGAAGTAAGCCTGGAACCATGTTCCAGCCTCAGGAGCGGGCCTTGAAAACATAGGTTAGTACAAAGTTCGGAGATATTAAGCTGGTTTTTCACTTACTTGACAGCATCATCATAACCACAGTGGTAGTCGTAGCGAGCAGCGCTGGTGTCGGAAGTACCATCAGACTCACCACCGGGCTTGACCCAGACAAAAGCGTCGGCAAGAGCGTCACCAGTGTTGGGGCCAGGTCGGAGACCGAAACCAGTTCCCTTGGCGTTGCACCAGTCACCCCAAGCCTTTTGTCCGGTAGGTTGCTTGCCAGATCGGCCCTGGTCGACGAGGAACTTGGCGTTGGGCCAGCCCTCCTGCTCGAGAAGAGGAGACAGAGCGTGGATGTACTTTTGCTCGTCGTAGTTGGGGTTGCTCTCGGTATAGTCGGGCTTGCTGCTGAGCTTCCAGGCGTTGTAGTTGGCAACGTTGGTGACGAGACCTCGAAGTCTGGAAGGCTTGCCAGCGTCCTTGTAAATGTTGGCGTACAGCTGGGCGGCAGGAGGAAGGTTGGCGGGCCATCCGAGCCAGCCACCGTGACCGGCGTCAAGGTACATGGTGACGTGAGCGAGGTTGAGTTCCTTGACGGCGTAGACAGTGAGCTCCTTGTAAGCAGACTCGGCCTTGGCACACTTGGGGGTGCTCAAGTTGGTGACCATGTTGGCGAGGGAGTCGGGCTCTGTCATGATGGTCAATCGGTGTGGGGAGGAAACCTTTGACTTGAACTTACCAATGATCAGAATTATGCGGACATCAGAGTAGGTCTGAAGAATGCCCTTGATCTTGGCAATGTAGGCCTTGTACTTGTTCTTGCCATCGTTGTCGAGGGAGTACTCTCCGTTAGAGGCAGCGGCAGCACAGTCACGCTCTGGGAGATCGTAGACGACGAACTGACCAGCGTAGTTACCGCCAGCCTTGTTAGCCTTGCGGATATCAGCGAGAGTATCCTCCATGAGGCTGATGTGGTCAAAAGAGTCCCTGGAATTGTTAGTCAAGGCATTTTGTTGAAGTAACGCAAAACTTACATCCATTGGAAAGAGGGAACCTCAGCAACCTTGGCAGCAGCGGTAGCCATGGCACCGCTCAGCTTGGGAATAGCCAAGGTGCTGACCTCAGAGCGGTAGTAGTTGTTTGCCCAGAGATCGACACCAGAGTAAGGGTTTCCGCTAGCCACGGGAGCACTGGTAACAGTACCGCCACCAGTGGTGGTGGTAGAAGAACCGCCAGTAGCAGTGGTCTTGGTAGCGGTAGAGGTAGAGCTGACGACGGTGCTTGTCTGGGAAGGGCCCGCGCCAGGCTGGCACTGCGAGTAATAGTCGTTGACCTTGACACAGGTGTTGCCGCTGGTGCAGCAAGGAGTACCGCTCCAGTTTTGGCCACCACATTGAGCCCTATTTGTCATGTAAGTACTTGCTCACTTTTAAAGTAGTCAACCAAAGCTTACCAGACTGCGTTGCTGCAAGACTGTCGCTCCTCGACGGGGGCAGCAAGAGCTGTGGCCGCAAAGGCAGCCAAGATAAGCTTGTAAGCCGACATAGCTGTCAAGGATGAGAGTTGACCGGTGAAGCTGGAAGATTGACTGTGGATGGGATGGAGAGAATTTTCGATAGAGGTCAAAGATAGACATTATATACATCTCAAAAGTGTAGAGCCTCCTGTGGGGCTTGGATAGTTTCGGAAACACGGGAAGTCAAGTGCCAGGCCAAGGTTGCGGCTGGACCCCGTAATGTCGAATCTCTGTTGGATAAAAAGACCCTAACTAGGATCCATGAATAATCGAATACCGGATGAGACCACGTTTGATCCGAGAGTCTCCATAGTAGCCTGTGGCGAGGGGTAGAATGTGGAAATTCTCGGAGCGTCTGCTTTGAGCTTGACTCCCTCTGTAAGCATGTTTGCCATTTCATCGTCGCCCCGGGATCGCCACAAGTATAATTCGGAAGATGCATCCGAAGCGGTCATGTGGTTTGAATACCCTAGGCCGCATACTAATATGATGTCGTACTGGAAAAGATCGCCTCGGAGGCCTTCTTCCTGTAGTTCCTAATTGGGAAAACCGGAGTTCACGACACAATTATCGGGCCACGGTCCACGGAATGGCAGTCCTGTGATCCGACGAGCATATTGATTTGGTTCGAGCTTTGATTAGATCGCGCATGGGCCGTTTGTTCCATCTTAAATTGCTCACCACTGGGCGGGCGTCAAGATTGTGAATCTTTGACGTCGGAATCTCGGCTAGAAATTCACGGACGTATTAGTTTATATAAGCAAGGATCACAAGGCGGGGAAACTATGGGGATATTAATGAGTAATCCATTTAGCCTATAACCATCTGACCATGATTTAAACTTTGGGGACTATTCCCCTTGGCCACTTGATACTCATGAGCTACTGTGAAGCGGGATCCTGTTTCCCCTCCTCTCGGCTAGTCTCCCATATATTGAAATCTCTTCAGCATCTCAATTTCTGATCTCAAGCGATCATTGGACACACCTTTCTGATCATCTCTCTCCAGAGCAGCGAACTCGCTTCTGAAGCAAGTCCAACCTATCTCCAGAAAGCCATTCAAGCGATCTTCGCCAATAGGCAAATTATCAAGAGCCAAGCTATCAGCTAGTGACGATCAGCTCTTGTTGTTACCATATTTGCGTTATACAAAACGACACAGGGAGGCACACTTGAGCCAATGTCCTTCGCTTCAAACACTGAGCAGCTGATCCATTTCAGGATGAGCCCGAGGTCATATTCTTTGCCACATAAAGGATCATGTTCCGACTGTCTTGGACAGACCAAATTAACCTATAAAAAGGTTGTTACCTTGGCTGTGTGCTTAGGTTTCAGGATTTATTGTGAATCATCGCGTATAAAGCAGCACGTTTCTGTTACATACTGATACGTCGTGTAGCTTAACAGAGCCCGGGAAAGTGCAATTGGAAGAAGACATGATATATACAGCAATCCCACTATGTAATTCTCATCACCTATTTCACTGTCAAGATGGTATTCAAATGCCCTCTACCACTTTCGTATATAGTACCTTTCTTGACGTGTCCACCAGGGATATTTCGCTATCGTGTCCCTCAAATGGCACGTATCTTTGAGATGATCGAAAGGCGTTGGCATTAGAAAGCCTGACATTCCCAGATGCAGAAGTCGTCCTGGTTCTGGCAGCGTAAGAGGATGCCCTGGTCATAGTAGAGTCGCGGAAGAAATATGCAAATATCGATCGGCTAAGAGCGAGGTTGGCGCCAACGATTCCAAGATAAAGTTCGAGGTTTGACCAGATTGCCGTGATGGCATATACCCCTGTGTGGAATCGTTAGATCGTGTGCTTGAAATGGAGGTGAGGACTTTGTGCTTACAGCTCAAATCGGATGTGATTGTGCCAAGAGAGGCTGCACGTGCAATACCAAAGCCAGTAGCACTATAGTTCGTGTTATTCTATGGTCCTGAATCTGGTAGGGTAGACTAGATTGTCCAACTTACACTAAGCCAAGGCTCATCAGTGCCCATACCGAGATCTTTGTCTTCAATGGCAGACTGACACTCCATATCACAAAGACTGGTAGGAGGGAACACAATAAGTCGGTGAAAATAGAAAAGGCTAGAGGCAATGTATCAGCAACTATACTCTTCTCTTAATGCTGGACTTGCATACCGATTGTGGCATAGATGGAATAGATGCGGACGCGTGGATCCCAACATTCGCCCACACCAGTCCAGTATGCGCTAATAGGTTTGCACTCCGAAAGCAGGATGACTATACAGCCAAAGTTGGTGAAGAAAAGACCAGCCATGATGGCCCAGGCAGAGTATTTGACACGTGGAGAGTCCTTGATCCGTAATAGAAGAAGCAAGATAGAAACCTTGAGGAGGCAGATGCTGGCAAAAAGAAGGATCTGGGCGACCCACCCAAGCTTGTTGTTTTGCAGGTAGTTTTCGGCTTTGATGAACCATCTGTGTCTTCCGTTGCCGATCTTAACTTGAGCTACCTGGACGCTATAGCGAGCAGTGGCGAGAACTGCTGCAACAATGATGGTGAAATCGTCCCACCCCAGACATCGTAGGGCTGATCTGACCCATATTCTTAGACCAGTGGTGATTATAACAAGAGCTAGACATGTCCCGGAAACACCCAGTAAGATCGGCCCGACATTCTCATCTGAGGGCAAAGGGTCTGGTGGAGTGACGGTGGCCATCGAGGTTGATAAGAGTGAAATACCTCAAAATTACACGAAAGGAGAGGCAAAAAAAGAAAAAAGAAACTAAGAGGGGAAGGTTTAAATGAACCGCATGTATAGCTCTGCTCAAGTATATAGGCACGACCGTCTGGCTGCTAGGGAACCTGCTACGGGATCTGAGACGTGTCGCTACGGATAGACTAAAGCCTCGTTGCCGAAACTTTAACTTTGCCAAGAAGTGTCTAAGCGAGCGATGCCTGACACTTTTCGGGCAGGAAACATGCAACCGAGTCTTTAGTGAGCCTGGATTCTAGAAATTTGCCTGTTCATGTTACATTTCCGCTAAATTCGAGCATTCCATAACATAATTTCTAGCCTTTTGATCCACTTGCTCATCATGGTGTGATTGTGTCCCGGTCTTAATCTGTTCGATATGGAGTCTATTTTGGTTTTCTTTATATGGTCATAGGGCTTAGTAGAGCTCGAGTATCACTTAATCAATGCAATATGCTAAAGGAAATCGGCGAGTCATGGCAATCGTACGACGTAATACCTAAACTATAGGCTTTATAATGCCAAAAGTTATGCTATCTACCGACGAGGCCAAAACAATCGTTGGAGCAAGAGACTGTACGAAGTTTCCATGGTTCCCATGTGTGGCACTGTTGATTAGTGTCCCAAGACTTCATTTCATCCATCGAGCAATGAAGACCCTGAGGTTATCTATGCCCCCTGTTTAGAAGAAACCTTAATTTGCATTGGCGCGTTTTGGAGCTTTGGCCAAGACGAGCGCTTTAGCAATAGTTTCCTCTTCTAGTGCAACATCCGTCCCCTGCATCGGGGAAGACCCTTGGAGCGTCTGCCCTGTCGAGAGACTTTAGACTAGCAATGGAACCTGGGACTCGCTACCGCCCTGACTAACGCGAGCAGCAATGCAATAGAAATGGTTCGCTCCCAAATGTTGCCCTTTCTTTTGCTGCTTTTTTTCAGGCCTGAGTGCTTTACCGACACATGCACGTCTAGCCCCTCTTTCATCATGCTTGTCAAATGTCATCTGTGGTTCACTTTTGCTGCAGCTGCAGTTGCAGCCCCATCCCAACAGACCTATGACTACGTGAGTCAATTCACCATTTAATTGCACAGCACACATGATGCATCTCAGACTAATGCATTTTGACAACAGATCGTGGTAGGGGGCGGCACTGCTGGCATAGCAGTCGCTGCGCGTCTTAGTGAAGGTCTCCCATCCTCCAACATCCTCCTCATCGAGGCTGGCCCCGCGGTCTCGGACGAGCCAAAGATAAACATCCCTGGTATGAAGGGCACGACACTCGGCACCAAGTACGACTGGAATTTTACTACCTTACCTCAGCCCGGGGCCAACAATAGAGTCCTACCCGTGAACCGCGGCAAGGTCTTGGGTGGCAGCTCTGCTCTCAACCTGATGACCTACGATCGTGCTGCCGCTGCCGAATATGATAGCTGGGAGTCTCTGGGGAATCCGGGATGGAATTGGAAGACCATGATAAAAGCTATGACAAAGGCCGAAACTTTCACAGGAAAGAATACCGATACATATGGTTCCAAGGGAGTTGGAGACAGTGGGCCCATCAAAGCTGTTGTCAACCGTATCATCCCCAAGCATCAAGAGACATGGATTCCTACACTCAATAAGCTTGGAGTACGCAAGAACATTGAGTCACTCGGCGGAGATCCACTCGGTGTCATGTATCAGCCAAGCAGCATCGACCCCACGAACTACAACCGCTCATACAGCGCCAACGCCTATACTGAAATCTCAGGTCCCAATCTCGAGATTCTTGCCGACACTATGGTCATCAAGATCAACATGACCGTCTCAAGTCGTAAGACGAAGTCCATCGCTACTGGAGTCACACTTCGAGATGGGACCTATATCAAGGCACGTCGCGAAGTCATTGTTTCTGCTGGATCAATCCAAAGCCCCGGTCTACTCGAGCAATCGGGCATAGGAAGCAAATCTGTTCTTGAAGCCGCTGGTATCGAGCAACTCGTTGATCTTCCCGGTGTCGGCGAAAATCTTCAGGACCACCTTCGTGTGATGAACTCCTACCAGCTTAAGAAGGAATACATCTCCTTCGATGCCCTGAGAAGTAACCCGATTTTTGCCGCTGAACAGCTGGCACTTTGGACCGCCGGTAAGCGCTCTCTGTACGACTACACCGGCAGCGCGTACACCTTTTCGACATGGAAGCAGGCTCTTGGTAGCGACGCCAAGATTGTGTCTTTAGCGAAGCAGGCTGCTGGTAAAGACGCCAGCAAGGTGGATAAGAAGAAGTTGGAGTTTCTGAAAGACCCTTCAGTCCCACAAGTCGAGGTCATCTTTTCCGATGGTTATACTGGGGTCAAGGGTTACCCGTCCTCCACATCCCCTCTCTTCGGTGAAGGATTTGTTACACTCATCGCGGTTGTCATGCATCCTCTCAGCCGTGGCAGCATTCACATCAATCCATCAGACCCTGCAGGCAAGCCTGTCATTAATCCCAACTATCTGAGCAACGCTCATGATGTGGAAGCTGTCACACAGGCAGTCAAATACAGCCGCAAGATCGCTATGACTGAGCCAATGAGATCCATATGGGAGAACGAGTACGAGCCTGGGCAGGATACTGTCAAAACAGATGATGAGGTTAAGGCGTACGCACTTGCAACTGCACTCAGTATTTTTCACCCAGTGGGCACCTGCGCTATGCTTCCTCGAGGTGATGGCGGTGTTGTTGATTTTAAACTAAAGGTTTATGGAACAGAGAACCTGCGGGTCGTGGATGCAAGTATCATGCCGCTCTTGATCTCAGCGCACATTCAGACGGCAGTATACGGCATTGCTGAGATTGCTGCTGAGTTTATAATTGGGGCTGCAAAATAGAGTAATGTCGTAAATGGCATGGTTAGGTCATCAGTATATACAGTACAGTTTTATGCACAATTGCTCTAACTCCGATGGAGGGCTGGGACACCCAGATCGTCTTCGTGTGGATCGATCATGCATCCTATCCTTACCTCATCTACGACAAAGCGCCAGATGGGTACTGTAGCCGAGGACACGCCTTGTGTTGTCTCCATTCCACTAATCACCGTCTACATTTTATTCGTACATGTTTGCGTAAGGATGCATGAACATTGGTGCGACTGGCCATTGGGTCAGTCCGCGTCCTCCAGGATACCTTTTCTCTTGTGATAAGCGAATTGATGGTGCAGGGTGACATTTGGGCTGATGATGCCAGCCTATGAAATGAGCCCCTGGTGTCGTAATTAATGCAACCTTTCAAGCCCGTCAGATTGTCCATTATCAAGAATGTTTGTAATAGGTGGACAGCCAGAGATGTGCGAAATTTGAATACAAGATTATTCTACATATATGATCGACCTTCTGTAGTGTCCACACATAATTGTCACACATTCAATGCAAAATAACCTTGCCACACATCTCAAACTTTTCCCCTCACAACTTGACCAGAGGCATAATGGCAACGCAGACTGTTATCATCGTTGAAGGCATTGATAAGCCGTATCGAATCGTCGACAATATCCGGCGCTCGACGCCAGGCCCGAACCAGGTTCTTGTCAAATGTCTCGCTGTCGGACTTAGCCCTGTGTAAGCCTCTGCACCCTCCACTCATTTTCTGTCTAACATTCATTCAAAAGCGAAGCTATGCAACAACACACTGGGCTATTGATCAGCGAATGGCCTGCTATCATTGGAAGCGACTGTGCTGGTGTCGTTGTTGAGACCGGTGCAAATGTCACAAAGTTGAGCAGTGGTGATCACGTCTGTGGAGTTGCCCTACTTGGCCAGAACAAATTTGCGCCTTTTCAGGAAACGTTTTTGGCGCAGGAGGATATCTTTATCAAACTAAGTCCTGGCATCTCAGTCCAAGATGGTTGCACCATTGGCTCAGGACTATTGGTAAGTTGGGGCAGAATTTGGACTAGAAGGCTCATATTGATAGTTTCATAGACTGCAGCGCTTTGCCTTCTCTCAGGAGCAGATCTTAAGCTACCTGAGGAAGATACAGAAACTTATTCAAAGGATGAATGGATCGTCATCTTGGGAGGGTCTGGGAGTGTTGGACAGTACGCAGTACAGGTAATTAGGGACAGCCGTGTTGATTGAGAAATTTGTTCCTAATACTCTCAGATTTCTAAACTTTGTGGATACAAGGTCCTGGCCTCTTCCGCCCCCTCTAAGCAAGCGGTTAGTACCTCGCATCAATCTCAACGACTTGGGTGCTAATACTGTTTAGGTCGCAACTCGAAATGGTGCTTCGGCGACTTTCAACAGTCGCAGGTCAGTTGATGAACAAGTAGCCGACATCCAAAGGATCACGAATGGCAACTTTGGCCGAATTATGGATGCAAGCTCCCACGGCTTCGAAGTTATGGTTAAAGCTCTCCAAAACTCGTCCACAGCAACGGACAAATACCTGACGACTGTCGATGACTGGTAAGCCTACAGCTTTTCCATAGAGACAGCATATTTTGACATCACTGACACTTGGTTGTCTAGGTCCGATGTTTCTACACCCGCCCCGATCAAGGGATACAGAGCTTCACTGGGCCATCTTTATCGTCTTGATGAGCCTATTGGGGCCCGAGTGACAGCCGATATTGTCAAGTACATTCCGACACTCGAGAAACAGCTTGCTGCAGGTACTCTCAAACCACTTCAGTAGCAAGGAGTTGATGGGATTGGATGGGACAAGGTTATCCAGGGTATTCAAGAGTTGGAGGCAGGAAAGGCTGAGAAGAAGATTGTGGTGAGAACTCAGGAGGAATAAAGGGGCTCAATGTTCGTTTATTCATATGTCTTATTTGTATGAATAGGGAAACTCTTGTCCATATATGCTTCTTCAACAAACACACCGCAGTGATACTAGCCAGCATCTGTGGCGAGACCACCGAATCACAAATTTCACTCACGCAACCTTTTGACGAATAAGCTTGCCTTCCATTTGAGAGAGCTGATGTATTTAGATAATAGAGGAGAACTGGATAAGCAATTACGGAACGTTGAGTTCTAGAGATATGATCTAGCGGGCGCAACGTACAAACCTTCGCTGCGATAAGGGTTAAAGAAGGAAACAACCGGTTGAACGCAGGATATCATAAGTAGCGCAACCTGATAACTTGTCGCAAGAAAGGCACAGATAGTCTGGTGCCTGAATCGCAATTTCCACCAATGAAGTAGCGAGTCGCAGCTTATTGAGCTTTCTGCGATGTTGTTCAGTCAGCAAACGCCGACCCGCGCGCGATAAGCTCCGAGAGATGAAGCGACTAATTGTGGAAACTGAATATCGCATAGCTGCTAGCTTGGCCAAGCCCGAAACGCGCGGTTGGTAGTCATTATTTACGTGTCGACTATATGGCGAGCGTCAGATAACAATACGCTGGCTGGATATAAAATCAAGAAGCAAGCTGCCAAATGATAGTTATATCCTGTTACCCACTCAACAGCTTTGCTTTCCAATTTCCATACTCCTATACTTCAAGAGAGTCAGCAATATGTCCATCACAAAGAACGTCGCCCTCATTACGGCGAGCACCAGGGTTTCACGACTGGGTCCCAAGATCACAAATCTGGTCAATGAAATCATCACAGGCGATGCCGATGCCGCTAGAAACACCAAGATCTCATTAGTAGATCTCGTGGATTTCAATCTTCCTGTATTTGACGAACCAATCATGCCCGCGATGGTTCCTAGCAAGGGCTCGTTTACCCAGCCTCACTCCATCGCTTGGAGTACTGAGATCGCCAAGCACGATGGGTACATTTTCGTCATTCCCGAGTACAACTATGGCCTCGCAGGAGGCACCAAAAATGCCGTCGATTATCTGTACAATGAATGGATTGGTAAGGGCGTCATGATTGTAAGCTATGGCATCCTCGGGGGAAAGACCGCCAGCGCCCAGCTTGATGGTACCCTAAAGGGTATGAAGCTCAGGGTCGCTGAAACAAGGCCTGCGCTGTCTTTCCACGGCAACGTGGGCCCCGATTTGTGGCTTGCGGGTGAGGGCAAGCTTGGCGATGATACGCGCAAGGATATCTTGGCGGAAGCTCCCACGATTCTCACGGCTTTTGGCGAGCTCAAGGATCTGATGGAGAATGAGGCGCCTAAGGAAGCTGTTCAGGATGGTGCGTCGGAATAAGATCTTGGCAACGTATGCCTTGATCAGTTTTGATTAGTGATACAGGTGTTTGACTCAGTTAGTCTCAATTCACGACAGCCCGCAGGCATCGAACTCTCTTTATTTGCGTGACCAATATCTGAAAAGTGTTGTTCGTCGTTATACGCACTAGGCCGCTTACAGTGGTACTCGGGGTGTCTCGTGATGATAAATGAATGGCTGGGCTTTTCACCTACGCGAACCATGACGTTAGCTAAGGACAGTCCTGTCTCCTAGCGAATAAACCCGCGTGTTAACCCCAGTGTTCCTGAACTAGATTCACTGAGTCAGCGCCAGTTAGTCCAGCGGCTATGTGGCGCCTATATCGATCTTAACTCACGCGCCAGAGGGCGGATCTACCCCGTGCATGATGCAAGCATCTTCTTGGCGTTGTTATCTCCCAAAGCCGTTATTGACGATGAGTGGTCAAGGCAGCTGTTCTAGATTAGTGGCTTCATCGGCTGGTATGTAGCTCAGGTGATAATGCCTGTCAAATGTTTTAGCTATCCTCAGACTCCCAATAGACTCGTCTCAGGAATGTTGAAGCAGAGCTAAGCTGTTGCTGAGGTATGTGTCACCCTTGAACACCAGGAGATATCCGTCACCTCGACGTGCGTTTCGCATCATCTCATCTTTTGATCATCATGCTAAAAGGGACGTATTGGATGCGATTGAGCCCTGTTCAACTCCGCGGTTACGCCTGATACTAGCCAGGCACCATCATGCCACTAAATCCGTCAGGCATCACTGTCATTGTGAGACCTCAACTGACGCCGGGTCAAGAGTAATTGCATTTTAATTGCTGATTGTGATTCTTCAGGCGACGCAATGGACTTTAATTTCCATCGCTACCACTGCCATCCTGGCAAGACTTTATCTCCGCCTCATCCTTCAAAATCGACGACTTCTCGCTAGCGACATGTTTATGTGCGGAGCATGGTGCTCAGCTGTTACGCTGGCGTGTTTCGATATCTATTTCTACCACATGGGAGTCCTTCGAAAAGGAATCACATTGGCTCTTGTTGGATTCGAGGGGACCACCCAAGAAGCCTCGAGGTTTTACAAGGTATCCACTTCCAGAGAAGACGCGTAGAAAGACATTCTCCTAACGTGATATCCGTGGAATAGCTTAATTACTTTTCAACATACCCCTTCTTTACGACGTTTTATCTTTCAAAGGCCGCTCTCCTGGCCGTTTATCTCCAAATATTCCCGGTGTTCATGGTAAAGCGGCGTCGGTTCCTTTGGGTTACAATCGCATACGTCGCCATAGCCTTCGCCATCACGATATTGCTATTCTCAGTTTCTTGTCTGCCCATATGGAGAAACTGGTCGGTTCCATTTATATACTACCATACTCGATGAACAAATTTTATTAACATATGTGATTCAAGGGCCTTGTCTGATCAAGCTTGCACTATCGAAAGCATTAAGATCAATTTCGAAATAGCCTGGACTTTAAATATCACTGGAGACTTGCTGAGTCAGTTACTCGCTTTTCCCTCCTGTAATTACCGTTAACAGATATATCTAATAGTCTTTGCCCTCCCATGGCTTGTTATACCCGAGCTTACGCTACGAAAAAGACTGAGATATAGTCTTTACGGCACGTTTCTTCTTGGCCTCATCAACATCACCTTTTCCATAGTTCGTTTCGCCGAGATTGAGCGTTATGGGGCGGATCTGGTAATCGCCATTCCTCTGATAGGTAGGTTGACCCTGATACCAGTTCTGGTACAAGGCGAGACTAACGTCACTTCTTTGTTACTTGACAGAACTCTGGAGTTTTATAGATGCATCAATTGGCCTTATAATTGCTTGTCTTCCCTCCCTGCGGCCTTACTTCAACTGGAAAGAAAAGGTCCAGTACTACGGAGAAGATAGTGAGCAGGGAATGAAAACGGGTTCAAGCCATACTTCCCGTAGGCCGATGGTGATGGCGGCAGAATCGGAAGTGCTCTCGCCGCCGAGCAACATGCACCTGAGTGTTACCTCACAGCGCGAGCTCTCTGAGTTACACGAATAGAATCATTATGGAGTGCACACCCAAAAATATCGATGGTCTACCACTAGTTGAAGATCTTCCTTTGGTTGTCTTCTTCTCGCAATGCCAGGTAGCGGTCTGACTTGTTACATATTCCAGTGGCGAAATTGCTGCTACGATCAACAAAGCTTTATACGAAACATCACGAATATTGTCACGTAGTTCAAGGGCTGCCAGTGTAATATGTGAAAATGTCAAGCCTGGATGTCGGCCTTGACGATATGTTCTGATAGATACTAAGCTATGTACGATGAAGTGAAGACAGGTCTTGAGTGAAGTCCAGTCACAAGTCCAGCCTTTCAAGTTCCAACTGATACCTGGGTAAACCCATATCGAAATGAAGGACGTGCAGTCTACTGCAAACAGCCCTTATCCTGATTCCGATTGAAATGGTTCCGTTGGCAGAATCTGTTCCAAGTTTACCATTTAGGAGATGGTCATGGTGGCAGAGCCAGAGCTGTAGTAACCCTCAACGGCAAGGATCTGGTAGTCGTGGCTTCCGAGGTTCATGCCATGGCTCTTCCAGGCGCTGAAGTGAGCAGCAGTGTTGACAGAGCCGCTAGCACGCTTGTTGCGGCGGACAGACCAAAACTGCTGGAAGGTCTTTCCGTTGCCCTCGATGCTGGGGGCGTTGACACGGGTGTTGGTGTAGATATCGTAGACGGAGCCGTCAACGGTGACCTCGCCCTTCTTAGAGGCGCCAGTGGAAGGGTTGTAGGTGCCGAAGCTCTCAACGATGTAGTACTCGATAAGGGGGTTACGGGTCCAGCCGTAGATGGAGAGGTAGCTGTTGCCGTTGGGCGAGTAGGTACCGGTGAACTTGATGTTGCTTTGAGGCAGTCAGTAAGTGATTTCTCAACGAGAGCTTGGGATGTTGTGGTGACAACTTACCGGCCGGAACCCTGGGACCAACCCTTTCCTCCGACGTGGTTGCCGTTACCGCTCCACTTCATGCTGAACTGGCCAGCGTTGCCGTTGGTGTAGGTGACCGAGCTGGGGGTATCGGTCCAGAAGGAGTAGTAGTAACCACCCGACTGACCGGTCATGGAGTTGGTTCGCTTGGCGAGGTTGACGTTGTCCTCAACATTGGCAGCGGGAGCGGCCATGACGCCGGAGAAGGCCGAGACGGCGGCGAGAAGGTAGGTGAAGGAAACCATTTTGAAGATTGAGTGAAGGACTGCTGTGGACTGAAGTTGTGAGGTTGAATGAGTGAGTGAGGTGAAGAAAAAGGAGAGTTTGATGTTGAGGATCGCCGGTGTATTTATGGTTCTGGAACGACGATCCGTTTGTGCTCCGTTATCTCGGGATCCATGATTCTAGAATCTAGAGTGGGTAAAAGGAGGTCCTGTCAGGGATGTGCTCGATCGGGTACTGCACGGATTGATCAAGTCGATTTCGCCGTCGAGATACACAGCCAGAAGGAGAGTAAGGATCATTGAGATGTCCGCTTCCGACTTGATCAGTGGGTCGAGACTACCCTAGCACGGCACCTTAGTCGGTACTCATCTCCGGGAGGTGAAACGCCCTAGCCAAGATGGACTGGTTTAACCGCCATTGGTGCAACTTCGGAGGGTCAGAGCCCGGGGTATCCTATTTAGGCCGAGAATGACCCCAAAAGAGAAGAGCAAAAAGTCGGCATTGACTGGTCACATCCCACGAGGCATTGATTTTGGATGCAAGGGCTAGCCCGTCCATATCGGGAGCCACTATTTGTGGGCGGACGTAGCATTGACTGCCGAGACCCCGGACCGTCTGGACTTTGAACGGGGTTAGACAGAATATCGTCGAGTCAGGGACCTTTGATGAGGAAGGGGAATCGATCGTATTCAGGCTAATTTGATGTTTCAGAAGATCGTCGTAAACGTGCATGATATCCAAGCTGTCGCCTCCCGTCTTACTTCCATTTTCCTGCTAGACTCGATCTGGGCGCATGTCATATAGCTGAGTCGTGCTAAGCTCCAGCTAGCCACCTAGTCAAGCATTTTTGCCAAGGTCTAGCCACTGATGGCCCGAATTGTCTGCCCAATGCGCACCTGTCACCCTCTATTATTGGTGCATTTATTCCATAGAAGTTACATTCATCGTCCAAGCACATTGCCGTGCAAGCGTCTGACAGGCGAGACTTTAGTTCAATGCCACCTCCTGTGGCGGTCTGATTTTCAGGAATCGGTTCGGCTAAATCGTAGAGAAGCCGTGACAAATATTCTCCACCAAACCGCTTCCCCTAATGCATAATTCGACATGTCAATCGGAGCAGTACCAACACGCATCGCATGATTTTGCGGGGAAAGGAGACAAGCTATCGACTTCATGTCAACATCAGGCCCGCGCAATATTGATATTTACGTGGCAATGCATGTTTTCCAGGCAATGGTATTCAGGCAGAATACGTAATACGAATTTATTCATTCCGTACAGATATTTCATTATACCGGTAATAAATGCTCCATCAGGGTATAATCGACGAGCCCGGTTAATCCACCGGGATACAAATTTAGTGGTATAAATATATATAAACCTATATAAAATTAGATAATTTAACCATTATTCTCTATTAGGTACCGTTAATATTACTTTAAGCCTAATCTAACTAATAGTTATTTTTCTAGATATATTACGCTAATATATATCACTTAGCTACTTATAATAGGAAATAGTTTATATTTTTATAGCGATTTTCCCAGTTAATTGCCCGGGTGTGTTAGTACCCCAATCTATAGTACCTGGCTCAGATTTGTACCTTCCGTTATTTTCCCGGTGGATTGACCGGGCTCGCCGATCACGCCCTCACAATGGGGCCTCGAACCGGCTGTTGGCAAGCCACGAATCGCAAATGCTCCTCCTCTGCTATCATGATTCTACCGCTATATTGCACCCGGCCGCGCTCATCGCTCACATACGACCGAAGCTCGTAGAAAATACGGGATCCCGTCAAGTTCTTTCATTCCATGTAAGAGCCTTAGCTTTCTGGGGTGGAAGCCTCCATTCTCTGCGACTGTCATCCTCAATTTTTGGAGGTTCATGAGCTTTAAAATCAACCAATCATAGGCAAGCAATACTTACACTATCAGAGACAACATCAAAGAATGACAATAATCATCTCAAACTTACTATTAAATAATAAATAGAGAGTGATCAAGTAGACAATATATTATTAGCTGATATTTAATCTCTCTAAACTTTATTGCCTCCTCTCTTAACTTATATTCTATGTTCTAACCCTTCCTAGTTGCTAAGCATATTAACAGAGACCGAAAGTCAAGACCGGAGTTTACCCACAACGGCTTACCTGCGCCGCCGATTATGCTCCGTACCGTTTTAAAAAGAACGGAGCCGGCCTTCGGGCCCCACCACCGTTTTCTATTACTCCATCGGCCCAGATTGTCTCACACCCCCCGAGATTTCCGGGCGCTTAAACGACTACACTCCCCCCAATTCTGAAGGGGATGAGATTTAAAAACATATTAAATTTAACACGTCATGAACTCCGACTTTTAGAAGATGAATATTAGTTGTCTCCTGAGGCATCCCTATACTAAAGTCATGGCCTCCATTTACTTCTCTAACCCTATAAAAGGCTCGTTGCCCTTCCATTCTCAAGCTTAAAACTTTCTTTAGTATTATTTCTTGTATCAAGTAACTTCAAGATGCCTCAAACTTCGAGCCTTGCAACCCAGAAGCCCTTCAAACGTGGCAAGGCGAGAATTAGTCAAATCGACCGGGACTCCATCCAAAGAATCCGGAACAAACGCCTCAATACATCTCTTGACGACAATTCACACGTTAGTAAAAAGGTCAAACGTCTTCGCGAAAGAGTCTGGAACGAATGGGAAGAGTAAGTGTGCTACAAGAGGACCAAGTTCAAGCCAGAAGGCTCGATCTAATTACTTCAAATAGGTACACAAAGATTTCCGAAATCAACGGAGAGCAGGTCTGGAGACAGTTATGTAAGAACGTCTCATCTGCTACTCAAGAATTCTGCTCGTTCCTCGAGTATTATATAGCTACATCGACAAAATTGGTGCCTTCTCTCGGTCCAGATGAATACGAAGAAGAACGGACTGTGAATAGTGCTGCAATTATACAGGACGTCTGGAGTGCCTTGGTTGCCGTAGCCAATGATAAGGCGTTAAGAGAACTTCGACTCCAGTTCCCAGGTGAGCAGCGTATCTACATTCTGAGATATACGACTCGTGGTGGTCAAGATGCTGGGCCAGCGGGACGAGTAGGCAGAGTAAGTCTTATTATATATTGAAGAGACCCATACCCTGTTCGCTAATATCATTAAGCTTATTCCAGAACTAGCCACTGATTACGGGCTCTCTCGTTCTTAATTATTTAAGAAAACAGAGATGACATTATAAGATATATTGATGATTCAGAGAACTGTTTGGGAAAGAGCCAGCTATATACCTTGTCAGCTATGTAAGAAATTGGCATTTTCTAGCATTTTACTAATGGGAGGCATCGGTGGTTAGCTCTTTGAAAGCTTGAAACAACTCATATACCGGTATGTGAAGGTCGCCTGGCTTAAAGATCTAGAAGATCCGCAAAAAGCTCGATGTGTTGCTACTATCCGCATATATCATGCCAAGTGGAAGCGCGATAAAATTAAAAGAGACCAGATATCAAGGTATGATTAAGTGTATTGACTTGCTATGATAGCTACTAATTTATATATTAGCTTCATATTTAGTATAACCCTTGTACCATTCAAGCCTGTTTGTCTCTTGAGTCATATTGTCGCTATGGCATTCTTTAAAAACGCATTTTCAAACGATTTCGCCAATCCAGAGAAGATCCTATATCCCGAGCCGGACTTCGCCGTCAACTACGTACCTCTGGCATGGAAAGAAGAAATGCTCGACGAGCATGTTTTTGCCCTTGATTATAAGTCCTACTGGGCCTTGTGGAACCGTGTGCTCCTTGTAGGGGGTCTTCGATCTAAGCCAAAGCCCTATTCCGTTCGGGTTGGTGCCGGCAATCGCTTGGATGGTGCCTTGACGACAGCTATCCGGAGTTATGTCTTTGGGAATACTGATGCCGTATTCCGCAAAAGCTACATTCCGGTAGACATAGCACAGGACCTGATGGGCATAGCGTATGGCTCTGTCGCGGGGCAGAATCAGAAGACAATCTCCCACCTCCATGAAGCATTTACCAAACGAGATGGATCAGCTCCAGTTTACATCTCAGAAGAAGAGTTCAAGGCTTTTGAAGCTCGAAGCGATATCACTGAATGGCGTCGGCAGCGAGACGCCATGCCAGATCTTAGCAGCAAAAAAGCCAAGAATCTACTGTCAAAGATCCAGTATACAAAGGATGTCCTAGAGAGCAAGCTCCTAGAGAAAAAGCGAAAAGATTACTTTGAGAAAGCCGACATCCTGCGAAGCACTGGGCAATCAATATCACATCTCCATCAAGCCCCACCATCTGATCCCCGACCAAGACTGAACCAGTTAAGCAGCAAGATGACAGAACAACTCGCACTCTACTTCGTTAAAGAAGAGGGTAGCTACGATATCGCCAGTAGGATTGTGAGATATTTACGGCAATGTTTAACGGCCGACCCATCTTCGGAATTCGACTGCAGCACAATCGCCACCGTCACGAAGGCAATTCCTGTTCGCTCGACATGTTTTCTCTGCTTCAAGGAGTATACTACTAGAGCTGGACTCACTGCACATGTCCAAAGACTGCATTTAAATGATTTCACAAAGCCTTTCCACTGCCTTGAATGTAAACACAAGGGGCAAGACGTGCTTGTGCCTGCTGGCTTACCTGCCTGGAGTAGCCATACCGAACTATACCATGGCTCCAAGCACTCCCCGAGGCCTGGGATGGAATCAGGAAAGCTGGCGCATTGTCTGCTATGCAAAAGAAATCAGACACTTGGGGGGTTCAACCTGCATTTACGCAAAGCTCATGGGCGGGACTTCGTCAAAAGCTTTCCATGTCCAGAATGCCGCAACGCTGGGTGCGAGTCTATTATTGAGGATAAAAGCCATTGGATACTTCATGTGAAGTGTGACCATGGTGGAAGTTATATTCCTGGGGCGGTTTTGATTCAAGCTCCATCTCAGCCAGTGAGAGCCCATGGCCACGACGCGGAAGAGGGTGACGACAATAGCCTTGTTGAAGACTCGAAGAAACGAAAGTCAGAGGAGGAGGCTGCCACTATTCAGAAGAGATTACGGACTGGAGATAGTGCAAACCTTTTCGAAGTTTACCCAGATTTGGAGGTGAAATTGCAAGATGAAGATATGGAGGGCCTAGGACGCGATCCACGCTTCTATGATTGCCTTGAGGACTCTGATTAATTTGGAAGATAGTAGGGGTATTTCGCTTTGTTTCTATATAATGCCCCAAAAGAAATGGTGTGCCTCATCCGTTGTAAAATGATGATCTATTAGTTTCGTAGGGTATTGTAATTGTTAAACGTGAAATTGAGAGTTTTCTAGCTTTGTAAGATGTCATACGGGCTACGACGGGGAGCTAAGCATGACAAGAGAAAATTTTGAAAGCCATGAATTTGGGTAATGCAGTCGGCTCAATTCCAATCAATCTATTTCATCTAGAGCTTCGTCTTAAACATCCTTTCTGCCTTCTCTATGAGCTGTGGCTTATCATGCAAACAGATAGCAGACTCCCAAGAGTTGACGATAACGCCCGAATCAGCTCCTTCTCCATTTACGGAAACATGCCAAGCAATCAAGACCTCCTTCTCATGTTTAAACGGTGAACATGGTATGTATTTCACACCCACAACATCCATGATAGACAAGGCAACGTCGTCTGAATCCACGAGCGCTTCTTTCAGGAAGTCCCAGATCTTTAGACCCAAGTCTTCTAAATCCCTGGTCTCGTCCTCTGGCCCCAAGAGCTTGGGGAACTGATCAGGGCCGACTGTAACTAATTCCTTGTTCTTCTTGCACTTGTGACAGGAAGCCTCTTTCTGCATCTTCTCGTCTAGAAGGCCATTGGCTTCGATGAAACAGTCCTAGTAGAAGATATGGCCCACAGGGACAGAATGATGGGCAACATGGGCCATCCAGCAGTCAGGGGTATGATCGTGGTAAAGTTGGCACTCTTTCGGAAGATACTGGCGGGTCATCGCTCCCTTATCGTGATGTTGTTGGGAACGTGGATTGCAAACCAGCTGGAAGAAACATGAGCAACAGTATATGGGACCAAGGGCATTGCATACTCCTGTATAACCATGGTGCCGACGTCTCCATTTCTTTACCACAAGCTTATCAGGGTGATCTAAACACTTCAAGGGCATACTAAGAACAGTATCCATGTTTGGGTAAGGGATGCTATTATCGAGTCAACGAGGTTGGTAGAAAAAAAAGGGCGAGAAGAAAGGGGTTGAAGACATTGGGCATTGAGATAGGGGTTGACGGACACACGTCCTATAAGTACTCAAAAGCCGAGCAGACATCTCTAACGACAGTTAGCCTCGCCTGACACACCTCATGCCAACACAGCCAGCATTATGGGCATGCAAAGGTCGAATCCCTCGAATGGAATGCCCCGAGACGCAAATAGACACCCGCGAAGGATGCATCATACCTCGTTCTCAGAGTCACCAGCCGACCTGCATCTAGTTGGTCATCTCCTGGGCCTCCTTTCCTCGACCTCAACCATTCGTGTGGAAGAGAGGCCGTGTTGGTTGAAGCAGTATGAAGCCATCGTGGTCACTGTATGACCCGTAACGCTCAACTTCCACGAATGAAGTCCTTTAGACACCGCCATCCGCCCGCAGACGATATGTCACATGCTCCTTCCTGCATCTTCAAGGTAATCTAGTCTCCAGTTGGCCACCTCTTAAGTCCTGGTGCCTTGGAATTCACCATTTATATGGAGAAGAAGGCCATATTGGTCGAAGCCACATGAAGCCATCACGGTCACTATATGGCCCGTGACGCTCAACTTCCACGAATTAAGTCGTCCAGATATCGCTAACCGCCCGTAGAAGACATACTACTTACTTCTTACAACTTGAAAGAGCGAGCAGGTCTCATGTTAGTCCCATAACAAGAGGAATGAGGTCGTATTGGCCCTGCTGGAGGCCTATCATGGTGTCATCTTCTCGGATAATGAGCTTGAGGCGGCGGTGTAAGTGCACTACTTAAGATGGAGATGCCCCCCTCTACTACCATTCCATCCTAATTCATCCACCTTTCGAACACTGCTCTCTAAATCTCCTTACCACCATGGCCTCAAGCAAATCCACCATGCATCAAGAAGCCACTGCCATTGCTCCTCTTAACGATAACTTCGTCAATGCCTTCCTCCTTACACAATATTCTATGCTATCGAACTACAATACTATCAATCCCGAATCATGCCGAGCTCAACTTATACACCGGCAAGGTATTTCGGCTAATCAGCTACACGAGGGACCAAGTCTACAAGGTCTAGATATCTGTTATGCCTCTCCAGATGAAGATATTGGAGTAAAAGACGCTCCTGCACTGCCACCATACGACTATCTTACCTCATTTACCTCCTTTGGCACGGGTCTCAGCGCCATGGACTTCGCCATGTTAAATCAACCTTATGAGTTTCCGCAGTCAGAGGACCTCATCCCCTTTTTTAACCCTTTGGGTACATATATCAATCCCACGGGGTTTCTCGAGACGATCTATCCTTATAAAACCAAATTCTTAGACTTTTCTCTTCCACTGCTTAAAACGGGAATCAATGGCGTTGATTATAGTGCTTTATATCAGTCTTATGAAGAAGACATGTTTGCAAGCAGCTCTGATATTTCTTCCTTAGTGGCCTTAACATGCCCCGCTATAAAAGCGGACACAACGGATATATCGAGCCCCTTACCTACACTGAGATCCAGTATTATCGCCTCACAATATCCAGCAACAAACTCTACAAGTCCGGTACCCTCAGAAGGAGAGTCAACTACTACCGCCGATCATCCTGATGACATAACATTATCCCGTCAGGAAGAATATACTCAGACACGCCTATCTATATCCTCCGACTTTTCCCCTATATTTACCCATCAAAAGCCAGTCAGAATTGCGGAATACATCGACCTGACTGAGGAAGACGAGTCAGACGCAGGCATCTTGAGGCTAGGTCTTCCGGAGCTTCGCCCGGGTAGAATCTCAAAGAGTATAGTAACGGAAGTATCCAAGGCCTGGGTCCCATTGTCGGCCGACGGTCAACATTCGAGTGGAACGAAACGAAAGCGAGCGCGCGAGAATAAGAAGACCCCACCTCAGACACATCAGACGAAGCCAAAGAAGACAAAACGCGCTAGGCTCCAAGCCCCTTCATTGAGCAACAGAGAGACGAGTTCGAGGTTGGGCGATGGTCAACTAAGATTGGAGGTCAAAGAAATCTTGTTCCAGAACCACGAAGGCGTCGAGCTAACATCGTATTGGACTTCTGGGAAGTGGTCATTGCCGCTTGATCGGAATGAAATAACCTCGATCACATTCACTGTCAACAGTGGTAACTTCTCGCAACTTTGCTTTTACAAAGTAAAAAGAAACGACATACAAGACGAACTGTGGGAATGTAAGGACATTAAAGGCATTTACGAGATATCTTTGTCAGAGGATGAAATCGTAGAACTTATGAACAAGCCAAAAGGGGGTCTTCTCAAAACGTATATATTATCCAAGCCTTAGGTAGATGCCTCAAATTTTATAAAAGCGCATAATGTATCCATATATCCATCCTCGTATAGATATACATTCAAAAAACTTCAGCTGGTCTGCTTTCGCGGTGTTAATATCATCTGACTCTGTGGGTTTTATGTTATGAGTCAATAAATTCGGCTAATTATGCCAGGAAAGCACCAACCGTGGCCTGACAGTGAACTAGCATCTAACAGCTCAGGTAGACAGGCCGACTCTTGATCGTGAAATGAGGCGTCATTATTAGGAATACAGAGAGTCATCTCGCTTCCACCAAAACCAGCCATACCATGACCTAAGAGCGCCTGTACTGCTTTAGGTGATGTTGGGTCATCATTGAATGCTCGCCCATAAGAACTTAGAAAAGGCCATATATTTAAGATGCATAGGAAACCATTTTGGAAGCTATTTTCCGTGATAGTTCAGTGTAGACCAGGGGCCCGACCTGCCTTACTTATCTCCCCCAAATTATTCCAACGCCAGGTTTTTCCTTGAACAGCATGTCCGCTTTCTCCATGTGACCTGTCTTCCAAATACCTTTGAGGGACAAATAAGATTTCCAGCAGTGATATGTAATAGGCAAATCAACTTCGCCCTGTCGGAGACGAGCTCGCCAGCTAACCAAGACCTTCTTAGTGTATACCATCCGAGACAAAATGGTGTACTGTACATCCAAAACGTCATCTACCTCGAAGTACATGCCATTATGATCCCAGCCCGTCGAGGAAATGTCCTCATAGACTTGTAAAAATTCGTCTTCGTCATCTTCGTAACAGTCGTCCTTGTTATCTTCGATCAACTGATGCTCGCCGAAGTAAACGGCTGCAACTGGAACGGGGTCTCTACACTTCTCTCCACAAGAAGAACAGGAAAGCTCCCCCCCCTTGTTGGCCTTGGTGAAACACCCTAAGTGGAAGCTGTGGCCCATTGGGATGGGGTGGTCGTTGTTGCAGGTCATATAATGGTCAGGGATGCCTTTATCGCAAATCCCGCAAGTTTCCCAATTATACTGGCGGGTCATAACTGTCCCCCGTTGGAGATGGGCGTTGGCACACCTATCACAAACTAGCTAGAAACAAATGTTAGCATTATTATTTAAAACTGCGGTAAAATCCATACCCCTCGGTAGCCAGCCGGTCGCCAACGCCATAGCTGTAGTTTGTTGAGGTGCTCGAAGCAATCCCAACACTTTAAAGGCATGTCCTTTATGATGATCATTGTTAAGCAAAAGGATGCAACCGGGTTGATGGGACTATTGAGAAGATGTTGATGACGTAGAGTATGGAAGATGAAGAGTTGGCATAAGGAGATGAAGGATGAGAGTCGAGGGGCAGGGACACGTCCTATAAGTACTCAAAAACCGCTTACATATACAGTCAAATACCAGCATTGAACACCTGATTCTATGACGTGATCGGCCACATGAAACCAGCGGCAGTCCCGTCAGGGGGGGCCAGATTGAAGGCTTGTGCAAAGGGTAGTCCAGCCCCTTATTGAATATTTGACATGGTAGTCCACCGTCACCCATAACCCTTAAGTTCAGGTTCAAGAGATAAAGTTCTCTAGCAAGAAATCTTATTAGCTACGCGAGAATAATACTATCGTTGTGTGTAAGATTCTATAGTATGAAGTAAACTATTAATGTTTAAGTGGTCTTCGAATAATAAAGGTTTACAAGACTAATCCTACAAGATTAGAGACCTAACTTTACTTCAAACAATCCTGCTGCTATCCTCTTATAGTATGGTATAGCATTCAAGCTCTCATACATCTCCTAACCCTTATATAACTTACCAATTTCCACCTCATCATTAGTCCCAAAAAGTGACCATACAATCTTGACTTGTTTCTGGTTTGTTAATACCACATAGGCCACATCCACAACCCCCCATATAGCTCTACGCCAAGCACAAGATCTATGTGTCAGTGCCAGGGGTCCCTCCAACGTGGAAGGCTCGTCCAAGATAATAGGTTCATCTACCGGCCCGGGCATGCTCGCCGTAGTGGCCTTCTCCGACACCTCCGGCTCGTCCAGGATAATAGGTTCATCCATAGTCGATACATCGGACATCATAGACTCATTAATCCACTCTATAAGTTCATCACCTAAATCCGCAACCTCATCGCCTAGTTACACGCGTTCACAGACGTATACACGACCGACTGAGACCGGATTTGTCCACCGCCTTCTGCAAATCGGACAGAAGGGTCCACCGGACTCGCTATCTGTCCTCGAACAGCTCTCGTGGGCTTTGATCAGGTATTGGTGATGGAAGGTATGGCCCACAGGCAAGGTTTGGTCGTCACCACAAGTTACGTAAAGATCTGGAACCGGCTCGTAACAGATCATACACTCCTCCCACGTGTATTGACGGATCATTCTCTTTCCATGGTCGAAATGTCGAGTAGCGCAGCTATCGCATACAAGCTGAGTGGGAACATGTGTGAGCAAGAGAATCCGTTAGGCGGAGGAATATATACCCCTTGATAGCCATCAGGTCGCCATCGCCATGCCTCTGACCTGAGATTGTTAAGGCAATCCCAACACTTTGACTCCATGCCTTTGATGATAGCCATAGAGAGAGGAAGAATAGTATTTAGAGGAGGGACGCTTGGGATACCTGGTATAAAGGTGATCAGGAGTTCGAAGAGTGGAAGTTTGTCATTGAGGGTTATGGCCTTGAGAGACTGGGGGGCAGGCTCCTTAAGTATTGGGTAACTGGGTGGTCATTGCGCCACTGCCGCTCGTTCAACAGATACCCGAAAATAAAATCAGAGACAGGCATCCATAAATAGAGTCACTCGACAGAATTGGCCGCTGTAGATGATGCGTCATATACTCCTTTTACAGTTCAGAGTAGCTGCAATCCAATACAGATTCCTTTCATCAGCCGAGATTATGTTGGCCTCATCGACATGATGCTATCCCGACCAGCTTCAGTAGCCTCTCAGGACCGACATCCACGAATAAAGGTTCGTCAATCTATCTAACCGCCGTAGAGGATGCATCATGTGCTTCTTTTTTACAGTTTGGAGTGGCTAACATCCAGCCGGCCACCCTTCTCTATCAGTCACGGCTAATGATATAAGGGCCGAGGGTGTGTTGGCCTCATAGGTATGAAGCTATCACAACCAGCATGGTGGCCTCTCAGGCCCGACTTCCACGAATCAACAGTAATCCGTCTGCCCGATACAACTTGTTAGGTATAGTATATATCCATCTAGCCACTTCATGGGCTTTATTTTCTCAATCGCCGCCAGTAATGTGAGTTTATGACTTTACAAACTCCAGGAAATATACAGTAAGGCTGTGTTAGCCCTATTAGGTGTGTCGTATTGTTGCATCAAGTCCAAAGAAAGAGGGCACGGAAAGTCAAGTTGCTAAGATTAGAAGCCAAGCATGTTTCAATCAGTGATGCGACATACAAGTGGTCCAGCCGCGGATGGGTGCCAGAGGATGGTCTTGGAAGTTTGCCAACACGCTTTATAGACACTGAGGTTATCGACAAGATTCAGTTCACATTAAACAGTGGTAACTTTCAAACTGTCTGGTTTTCTAGGGCCAGAGGGAAAAGCACAGAGAGTCTACAGTGGGAGGGGCCGGATGGTTTTGATATCTATAATATATCTTTATCAGAGCACGATATTAAGTACGTTATAAAGGATGCTAAAAGAACAATTCTTAAGGAATACAAATATAATAGTCCTAATAATTAGATAGGAAGTTCAAATACAGAAAATAGGGCGGTCAATGCACTACCATCAAATTGGTTACCAAGTTCCAAGTCTAACAAGTATGTCCCAGCCTCCCAGTTCCAGTCATCTCCCAGCTCAGAGATTTCTACTTTATTAGTATGTAACTCTGATATATGAAGATGATATTTCTATCGTGTGATTACATACCGCTTCCTGAGAATGACTCGTTATCGGACAGTTCAGGCACACTCTCCGATAGTGTTTCATAATCTGAGGCTGAGTCGTCACTTTATGGGATTGAAGGTGGTGCTGGTTGCTCATTGCAACACAGAGCCTCGTCCTTTATCAGTGCTTGTAGCGCATCATTCGAAGTAGGATCATTCTCGAACTACAAACCTTCGGGGTTTAAAAATGGCCAAAGGTCCTTTAAGATACCTAACAGGCCCGCTGGAAGTTCCTTGTTACTGCTGTCCGAAGGCGGATACATAATGGAATAAGCTACCAGTAGAAACTATAAAAACAATTGATGGGATTGAACACCATCAAGACGTTTTATACTGGTAATAAAAACGGATGAATACTTATTTTAACCTATTAGTGGATTACACAACGAAATCATGCTAGTAAGAGGCTTATATGGCTTACCGGGAGCATATACAAGTAATCTTCAAGTATATCTATTGCCAGTAACCGTACTACGAAGCAATTGGGCTTATCGGTAACTGAGACGATGGAAGGTATGCAGTACCAGTAACTAGAGTACTTAGAAAGGAAAAGAA